>MU249771.1:0-36261 GCA_018977245.1 Lethenteron camtschaticum
CCACCTATGGGTCAGATGATTGCATTGCACCATTAAGCAATTGGTAATTAAATATAATATTTTTGTCCTAAAAAGTGTAACATTTTGGAAAAAAATGTTCACGAACATTAATTGTCTCGCACAACGAGTCTGTGTGGAAAATGTCAGCTCGATTAGATCACGGGAAGTGGGTTAAAAAACGACCGAAAGATTTGCACGGTCGTAAGCAAGCACGCAAGCACGCAAGCGAACTTAATATAAAGGATTTAAAAAAGAAGATTGCACTGCCCACACCAACCTCTGTGCATTGTCGTCGTTTGCAACCGCACTTTACGCCACTCTGCACAGACCGTCCCTGGACGACGAGCTTCTCTTTGAGAGGGAGCTCAAAGAGATCCTTGCCCTCGCTGCTGATCAGACGGAAGTGGCGGCGTCTTCGCAGGAGATTTCACACGAAGCCGTGGGCAGTGCCACCGTCAACACGGACGATCCACCCGGTATGAGACTCTACAGATTTGTGGCTTTCTGTATTTGCACGCGTGTGGACATGTATGGTGCTCACTGCCAACACCAGTAACGATTATATGAACCAGTCCTGGGCCTCTCCGAGGTCGACTCAGCCTCAAATGAGTACCTGGTGCAATTCCAGGCGTGGTGCTGGCCATCTACCCCCATGTATGCCGTGCCGACCTTCGTACGTGCTCGCTCACAGCAGCTGCCACAACAGCCTCTGAATGGCTGTACGGGGAATCTATGTGTTTGTACGGTGGCTAGGAGATGTTAACTACCTCGCCTGGTGTACAGGAGGTCGTGGGTTCGATCCCGTCCCTGGACACCTGCTGCTGTATATTTGGAGTTTGCGTGTCTCTCCCCGTGATCACGGTGGATTTTTTCTCCAGGTCCTCCAGTTTTCCCTCCACATTTAGAATATTTCGCCGCGATACATTTCCACGTGATAATTGGCCACTTTCTTGAGCTACCATTTGTTATAGCCAAGTCGCTTCTGAAGAAGAGACGTATGGCTCAGTGGGCCTTACCTGGATGACACAAAGTTGTTTAGTTTTGCATGGCAGTGCCAGGCCACTGAGGATGCTGATGTGTTGCCCTCTGTTCAAACCACACAGGTCTGCATCTTCTGCACCAAAGTCTCCTGCTGGTTTTTTCCTAAATCGTATCGTATTCTTTATTGATTTTTCAAAGTCGAGATAAAATCTTGATTTGAAGCTTCAGTTGACTCTGTAGCACTATTACTACGACTGTATTGTTCCCAAAAGAAATTTTCAATAGTAATATTTGGCAAACATTCAATATGTGCCATGACCACATTGGAATACTTGCTTTTATTTTTTTATTTGGTAAAGTAATTCTAACCAGATCAGAAATATGAAAACAACAGTGTCCACAATGCAGCGACGACGACGGCCGGGTAATCACATGTTGTCTAAAACACGACAGACAACGAGACGGGCGAGTCCTCGGAGTCCGCTGGGAAGTCGGACAGCGATGACAGCGACCACAAGAAGCCCTCCTGGAAGTTCAAGGTGCCCAGGGTCACCGCCGCCACCGCCGACAGGAGAGGGAGCAAAGCCGCCGTGGCCAGGGGCAGCAGAACAACGGGCGCGGCGCGTGGAGCCGGGGCGGATGTCGGGCCAGATCCTGCCCCTCGGCAATCAGCGAAGCGCCTCCCCCCGCCCGTGTTCAACGAAGCCGGCGTCGCGGCTCGTGCCGCTGCATCGCCTCTACCCAAGTGGGTTCCTCCAGGTAAGGACAAAGCATCGAAACCACGGCCGGCACAAGCGCACGTGTTTCTAACTCGCACGCCTTTCACGTTTTCCCACGATGAAACCATCCATGGATGTGCCTCACCTCCACTGGGTCTGTCTAGGAAGCTAAGCAGGCGATTTGAGCCTGCTAAGTACAATCTTAATTTGGAGCTTTCGTGACTTGCAGGAATGACTCTTTGGTTCTTTCCGGTAAAGTCACGTGTAAAGAGAAAGTAATAAATTAAATACTAGCATACGACGTTTCGATTGCAACACAAGCAATCATCATCAGGAATAAATGAAATAGAAACACAATCTAGTATACTTAGAAATGGAATGTAATACAACAGAGAGTCGGATAACATAACAGTCTACACCCTACCTGGTTGATTATGTTCTTCCTGAGAATACTACATTTGAGAGAGAGAGATAAAAACACAGAACCAGAAACATATAGACAGACATATAAGCAGACAGATATCACAGAGATACATAGAGAGAGGGAACAAACATAGGCACACAGAGAAAGCAACGTGTCTGTATCGAGGCCTTGATGAGTGATGACCACCGTAGCTCTCCGGGTGATGTAGGTGTGAGAGCGCGAGATGGTCTGCACCTGGCAGTGCGAGTGTTGCTACCTCGCCGTGAGCGACACTCACGGCGGAGTGGGAACACGTCCACTTGCGGGGTCGACGGAGCGAGGATATCCGAGTGTGGTGCTAGATTCATTGTTGTGCGAGCGTGAGGGATGGCGGCAGCTTCGGAGAGCCTTCATCTCGCAGTGGATAGAGCATGTCTGAGTGTGTGTATGCGGAATGCTAATGGAGCAGACAAACTCTTCAAAGGAAGCAGAAAAAACTAAAAAAGTTTCAAAAAGAGAATGTTTTTTTCATCGAATTGTGACTCCAAATGACGACGTTCTTCTACTTACTTTGGAGGAGTCAATGGTCACGTGGCAACTAAGTGTGTGTAATCCTCAGAGTAACTTTACAATAATGATGAAAAATCCCACGATGGTTTGCAGTCCTTTGTTTATCCACCTATGAACGAAGGCCCCTCCATGTCACCAGAAATAATGACGACTTAGAAAATCGTTGAGAATGTGAGTTAACGTGTGTTACTGTCGTAGCCTAACCCCCCCCCCCTTTAACCACATCAGGTCCGGCCTTTGCATCTTGGCCTCTCGAAACGAGCCAAGCTGACGCCTCTCCACCCTGACTCAACATGAAATCACCACGGATCACCACAGATCACCACGGACCACCACAGCCCGCCACAGATCACCACAGATCACCATGGACCACCACAGCCCGCCACAGCCACCAGCCACTGACTCTTTCAACATGCCATGACATGTCCCAGTCAGCCACTAAGCCATTCCACTTGCCACGGTCTGCGAGTGATACATTCCAAACTCTGAGCACTACCACGGTTTGCCACTGAACCATGCCTTGTCTGGGACAAGCACTTACCCATTCAACCGCCAAGGGCTACTACCACTGACAGCCCAAGTGCAACTCAACTTGCCATTACTCAACGTATACAAGACCCGCCATGCCTCAATAGGTGCGGTCTGCTGTAAGCCGACCTGACTTGCCACCGTAGAGATTGCCGCAGCCCGCTGTGAGGTGACTGCTCGCTGCCTGCAGCCACGGCCTAAAGCATGGCTGCTAGACTGACTTGAACCACCGCCGAAGACAACCTCAGCTGCCGTGGCTGAAATCTGAGGCACAGTTTAACAGTGAAAGCCCTTTATTCCAATTCAATAGCACGTTTTTTGTTAGCACATGGATGAAAATCATCTGAATAACTTAGTTTTAATGCTTTTCGTTAGAGTCTGTAGAGCAGTTTCGTTCTGCATTTAGTTTATTGTTATATAGCACGAGTGTTTGGTGTAAACTTTAACGCAAGACTGGTTATAATTCTGTATGACTTCACGAGATATTGGCCGGACTAGAAATGTTTTCATCCTGGCCTCACTGCACAACTCTCAACCCATTGTCCTGAAATTTAAAGACGTGGCCCAAAATTCAAACGGCTGTTATCTTTCGATTAAAAGCTTTCGTGACTGCAGGGATTCATCTTCTTGGTTCTTTCGGTAAAGTCACGTAGAATGGAAATAATAAAATAATAAAAATTAAACAATACAATTCTCACGACGTTTTGGCCACAACGCAAGCAGAAGAACAGGTGAAGAACAGGTCTGTCGGAAAGACAGACGCTGTCTTTCCGACAGACCTGTTCTTCTGCTTGCGTTGTGGCCGAAACGTCGTGAGAATTGTATTTTATTATGTTTTATTTTTATTATTTTATGATTTCCCTTCTACGTGACTTTACCGAAAGAACCAAGAAGCTATTAACTTGCGGCTACACACCGATATTGTGTTCCCAGGACGCGCAGCCCAAGTTTGCGTCTGCGAGAGAAGAGCTACAGATTCTCCTCGCATTATACGGCTTCCTGTTTGTGCGATTTTGCGCTGTTTATGGGGCAAGCCGGTTCATACCCAAAATTCGCGAGATGCGGTTTCACTTAAGTCACGTGCGGCTACGCGCTCGGATGTAGGACAAGATTGTGTGTGTGTACTGTCCACGCTACTCGGCAGGCAGCTGTATCCTTGTGCGGTGTCGCTTTGTGTGCCCTTTTTGAAACGCATCTTCTACTAGCGCAGACAGCGAGGGAAACCTGTACATTGCACTTGTTAATTTTGACTTGCATCTAGAAGGGTTTAGGGGGGTCTGGATGCAATGTGACTTCGTGCTCCTTTACCAAAAGACATTCCAAACTCTTGCCCTCAGAAATACAATCCAGGTTTTAATGCACACACACACACAAGTAAGATGAGTGCAGTCACAGGTAACGGCAGTGTTTGTTTTAAAGCTTTCGTGACTGCAAGGATTCATATTTTTGGTTCTTTCGGGTAAAGTCACGTAGAAGGGAAATAATAAAGTAATAAAAATATAAACCAATTAAATTCTCACGACCTTTCGACTGCAACACAAGCAATCATCGTCAGGTGTGAAAACCACAGCAAGTAAATTTTAAAAAAATTGTATAATTTTATTTCGATTTAAAGCTTTCGTGACTGCAGGGATTCATCTTCTTGGTTCTTTCGGTAAAGTCACGTAGAAGGAAAATAATAAAATAATAAAAATAAAACAAAATTATTCTCACGACGTTTCGGCCACAACGCAAGCAGCCATCTTCAGGTGGAGAATTATTTTATGTTTTATTTGTATTATTTTCTTTCTACGTGACTTTACCGAAAGAACCAAGAAGATGAATCCCTGCAGTCACGAAAGCTTTAAATCGAAATTTGTCGTTGTTGTTGTTTGGAGTGGAATCCATGGAGCTGCACAAGTCTACGTCATCACCTTCGGCATCGTCTGCATCGTTGTTGGCCAGGCAGCCTGTTGCTGTCCTGACCCTGGCATCGTTGCCTGTGACGGCGACAATAAAACAGAGTGCCTCCTCAATACGACTCGTGTCTCTCTAAAGTTTCGTGTCTCTCTAAACTAATTCAGCATCAAAGGGAGGGGATAGGGGTAGCATTAATAAAGGGAAGGAGTGTTAATAGTATGTAGCTGCTGATGCTGAATTAGTACTATTCACATACCTGCATTTCCCATATCCTCTATGCTTAATACAATGAACAAAGTAATATATAGTATCGTAATTGTATAGTAAATAAATAGCAGTGTGACACAGGGTGAGTAGAATAATACACAGTGGTTTATAGTAATACAGTATATAATTTAATGTTGGGTTTGTCTATGGCAGTATATAGTACGGTGTAGACTCGTGTGATGTAAGAGAAAGTTTAGATGGAAGCATATTCTATAATTTTTACGACGTAGAATTGTAATGTATTACTTACTGTTAGTAACTCAGCTTATTGTAGAGTATAGTAAGTATACTGATGATGCTATGTAGTTTATACTTTAGTTTGTTTATGTAGTTTATACTTTAGTTTTTTACGTGGTTGTTTAGTAATTGCAGCTACATACTATGAACATTCCTTTGTTAATGCTACCCCCCTTCCCCCCTCCCTTTGATGCTGCTAATCCTGCATAATGCACGGGCACAATATTCATTTGAAACCCCCCCGCCCACTCCTACGCATTTTCCATATGCTAAATTACTCTTGATATGCAAATTATTTTGTCAAGGCTCTCTTCTTCCCACCACCCCCCTCCAAACCAGCTTAATATACGCTCCAAGCTTGGTGGTGTTTCATTCTTCACTTGAGGACGGCTGCTTGCGTTGTGGCCGAAACGTCGTGAGAATTATTTTATTATGTTTTATTTTTATTATTTTATTACTTCCCTTCTACGTGACTTTACCGAAATAACCAAGAAGTAGAAGATACGTGGGATCGATTCCCGCATTCTCCCAAGCGCAATATTTTAAATGTTACTTCCCAGCGTTAGTGTCTGTGACATCTTCACATTGGTGAACAGCCTGGAAGTACCCTGACCTCTTGTCGACAAACAACAACAACAACAGCAACAACAACAGCAACAACAACAGCAACAACAACAACAGCGACAACAACAGCAACAACAGCAACAACACAACAACAACAGCAACAACAACAGCGACAACAAACAGCGACAGCAACAACAACAGCAACAACAACAGTGACAAGAATCCGCGGCGAGCTGCCATGCGCAAAGCGGGTGGCGGCGATGGCGGCGGCGGCAGGAGGGCGGACGAACGCAGGAACAGCGACCAGCTGGCGCTGCTCGCCGGGCGTGGGGGGCCACTCAGACCGTCCGAAGGAGCCCCCCCACAGAGAGGCGGAGGCGCGGCGGGGAAGGCCCCGGAGTTTGGGGGGCGGGGCAGCGGCAGCAGCGGCGGCGTTGAGAGGGGGGCGGAGGGCGCGAGAGGGAGAGCCGTGGACGCGGGAGCGGGAGAGCGAGCGCGCTGGGCGAGGGAGGAGGTCAGAGGCCAGATGCAGGCGCAGAGGGAGAACGCCCGAAACCTGCACGCGGAGAGACTGCGCGCACACGGCTCGAGACACGAGGGTCGGGAGAGAATGGGGGAGCGCAGGGGGAGGTTCGGGGGGCGCGGGGAGGGGGGCGGAGATGGGAGGGGGGGCGAGGGAGGGTTCGGCGTGGTGGACCCAGACCAGGGAGATGCTGCGACGGGTCACGAGGGGCGTGGTGGGCGACGGGGGACGCGGCGGCGGAGATCGCAGGAGAGCGGGGACAGCCAACGCGCCGCTTCTCCCGCCGCCCTCACCGGGCGCGGGGCGGAGAGGGGCGGCTCAACCCCCGGGGGCCCGCACTCAAAATGAATCTCGTTTGGCGGCTCCCTGCTAAGCGGGGTTGGCGGCCGTGACAGCCGGAAGTTCCCCGTTCCCACGGCAGGTTCCCGGACTGCTCGTTGATTATAAGACTGGTCAAAACGCTTGTTCTTCTGGCCAGAGGTATTGCAACGGGGTTAAGGTGATTTTGGGGTGCTGCTGATTCCAAATCCGGCATCAGTTTTTGTCTATCACGTCAGGTTTTTGAGATATCGAATATTGCATTTGAGTAAAAACTGCGGAAGAAAAATATTAAATGAATGTGGATATATACATAAAATGATGTTATAAACACACTATCCTAAAAATACAGCACCATGTTTGAACACTAAAGCAGTCGCTGACTCGCAACGACTTGCAATCATAAGTGACAGAGTTAATTTCGGGTAAAATCAATGAAAATGGGGTATGCCGATAGCATCAAAATGAGATGTCTAAAACAGCTGCAAAAGTCCAGGCCAGCATTTTTTTTGTGTTGACCAGTGTCATCAATGCGTTATCCGCCCGAGTGTTGCCCTATCGCCAATGTATATATCTATATTGTGTTGACCAGTGTTATTGGTCGTTTATCGTTTATTGCTGTCGGTGATTTTCGTTTTCACGTTTGACATTAAACGTCCCTTCAATAGCATGCCAGTGACACGGGGTGTCTCCTACGTGTGTGTGCGTTGTGTTTATTAAACGCAATCGACAGGAACACATTACGTCAAGTTACATTTCGATTTAAAGCTTTCGTGACTGCAGGGATTCATATTCTTGGTTCTTTCGGTAAACTCACGTAGAAGGGAAACAATTATTTATTCTATGGGAACCTCATTTGCCAGTAAAAATATGATAATTGTTTTTTTACCCTTCTATCTGGCAACAAAACTGACACCTTTTTACGAGGAGTCATGTTTGCATAGACCGCAATACCTGCAGTCATAATGCAAACAAAAGACACAACTCTGATAATGTATGTGCACTGTCCTTGAAGTTGATTGGTCCACACCCGAGACAGCTTTCCTTAGAACCTAGTCTCACATGGTCCTTGAGTTGATTGGTCCACACCCGAGACAGCTTTCCTTAGAGCCTAGTCTCACATGGTCCTTGAAGTTGATTGGTCCACACCTGAGACAGCTTTGCTTAGAGCCTAGTCTCACATGGTCCTTGAAGTTGATTGGTCCACACCCGAGACAGCTTTCCTTAGAGCCTAGTCTCACATGGTCCTTGAAGTTGATTGGTCCACACCCGAGACAGCTTTCCTTAGAGCCTAGTCTCACATGGTCCTTGAAGTTGATTGGTCCACACCCGAGACAGCTTTCCTTAGAGCCTAGTCTCACATGGTCCTAGAAGTTGATTGGTCCACACCCGAGACAGCTTTCCTTAGAGCCCAGTCTCACATGGGTTGGACCAGATGACGCCAAAAGGCGACAATACGACGCTGATCATGTAGGAGGGGGCAGGCAACGAGGGCGCGCGCCAAAGACACAAAGACAAAGATCACCCGTGTAGCCTGCACAGGCTGTTGGGGCAAGTGCTGTTAGCGAGCACCTATAAGGCCTGAACGGTGGAGGAGGGGGTGGGTGGCCAGCACCACGCCCGGCCGCCTTTATCTCCCCAGTGGCGATGTTTACACACCGCACCAGGTACTCATTTGAGGCTGAGTCGACCCGGGGGAGACGCAGTGCCGGTTCAGGTAATCGTCGCTGGTTTTGGCCGTGAGCGGGAATATAACTCGGGGATCCGGGTTCGTAGTGCAGCGCGCTAACCGCTGCACCACCACTCCTCGCCACACTGACACACAGCCTGACACACACACTGACACACTTTTTAGGACAAAAATATATTTAATTACCAATTGCTTAATGGTGCAATACAATCATCTGACCCATAGGTGGCAGCCATCTCAAGCCAGAGGACTAGAGGACTCTAGCCGCCACGCATATAAAGGATTTATAGTGAAAAACTGTTTTTACGGGTTATACTTGTTTTTTAGTTGAAGCGTAAATTATAGGAGGCGGCTATTTTATCTCGCTCCGTGTTCGCTCCGTCGTTATTGCCGATATCAACCACGTGGCCGGCACGGGCGAGGAACGCGCGCAGTGCGGTCCGCGTTGCGCGAGAGATGCCGACGAGAATTGGCAGCAGACAGAACTCCGATTTGCCACGGCGTCGTCCGGGTTCTATTTATTCGTTGCTCCTTCGTTCGTTCATCATCAAAATCACACGTTTGTGCGTGCAGAACGGGCGCCGCTTGAACCGAGAAGGGGCATTCAAGGGCACGTGGGAGTTGGCGTCTCTGTCACGTGGTACGCGTCACTCGGTGTCTGCAACGTGACGAGTTTCATCCGCTGCTGGAACTTCCCTTGGCTCGCCGTCCAAGCTTCAATCTGACGTCGGGACGTTTCCAACAACAACAACACAAACACTCGGCGAGTCGGCGAGGGAGACGATGAAGGCGAGTTTACAAAGCGCCGCTCACCCTCATCCATCAGTCACCTGTGTGAGTGTTAGGTGTGTATGAGTGTTAGGTGTGTGTGAGTGTTAGGTGTGTGTAGGAGTCTGTGTGTGTGTGAGTGTTAGGTGTGTGTGAGTGTTAGGTGTGTGTAGGAGTCTGTGTGTGTGTGAGTGGTAGGTGTGTGTGAGTGTTAGGTGTGTGTAGGAGTCTGTGTGTGTGTGAGTGTTAGGTGTGTGTGAGTGTTAGTGTGTGTAGTGTTAGGTGTGTGTAGGAGTCTGTGTGTGTGTGAGTGTTAGGTGTGTGGAGTGTTAGGTGTGTGTGAGTGTTAGGTGTGTGTGAGTGTTAGGTGTGTGTGAGTGTTAGGTGTGTGTGTTAGGTGTGTGTGAGTGTTAGGTGTGTGTGTTAGGTGTGTGGTGTAGGTGTGTGTGAGTGTTAGGTGTGTGTTAGGTGTGTGTGAGTGTTAGGGTGTGTGTTAGGTGTGTGTGAGTGTTAGGTGTGTGAGTGTTAGGTGTGTGTGAGTGTTAGGTGTGTGTGTGGTGTAGGTGTGGTGTGGTGTGAGTGTTAGGTGTGTGTGTGTGTTAGGTGTGTGTGAGTGTTAGGTGTGTGGGTGGTGTGTGGAGTGTTAGGTGTGTGGTGAGTGTTAGGTGTGTGTGAGTGTTAGGTGTGTGAGTGTTAGGTGTGTGTGTGTGTGAGTGTTGGTGTGTGAGTGTTAGGTGTGAGTGGTGTTAGGTGGTGTGTGAGTGTTAGGTGTGTGTGTGTGTTAGGTGTGTGTGAGTGTTAGGTGTGTGTGAGTGTTAGGTGTGTGTGAGTGTTAGGTGTGTGTGTGTAGGTGTGGTGTGTGTGAGTGTTAGGTGTGTGTGGAGTGTTAGGGTGGTGTGTGTGTGTGTTAGGTGTGTGTGAGTGTTAGGTGTGTGTGGTGTTAGGTTGTGTGTGGTGTTGGTGTGTGTGAGTGGTTAGGTGTGGTGTGGTGTTAGGTGGTGTGTGAGTGTTAGGTGTGTGTGAGTGTTAGGTGTGTGTGGTGTTAGGTGTGTGTGAGTGTTAGGTGTGTGTGAGTGTTAGGTGTGTGTGAGTGTTAGGTGTGAGTGGTGTTAGGTGTGAGTGTTAGGTGTGTGTGGTGTGTTAGGTGTGTGTGAGTGTTAGGTGTGTGTGAGTGTTAGGTGTGAGTGGAGTGTTAGGGTGGTGTGAGTGTTAGGTGTGTGTGAGTGTTAGGTGTGTGTGAGTGTGTGGGTGTGTGAGTGTTAGGTGTGTGTGAGTGTTAGGTGTGTGTGAGGTGGGTGTTAGGTGTGTGTGGAGTGTTAGGTGTGTGTGAGTGTTAGGTGTGTGTGAGTGTTAGGTGTGGTGTTAGGTGTGTGTGAGTGTTAGGTGTGTGGTGAGTGTTAGGTGTGTGTGAGTGTTAGGTGTGTGTGGTGTGTAGGTGTGGTGAGTGTTAGGTGTGTGGTGTAGTGTGTGGAGTGTTAGGTGTGTGTGAGTGTTTAGGTGTGTGTGAGTGTTAGGTGTGTGTGAGTGTTAGGTGTGTGTGAGTGTTAGGTGTGTGTGAGTGTTAGGTGTGTGTGAGTGTTAGGTGTGTGGTGTTAGGTGTGTGTAGGAGTCTGTGTGTGTGTGAGTGTTAGGTGTGTGTGAGTGTTAGGTGTGTGTGAGTGTTAGGTGTGTGTGAGTGAGTGTAGGTGTGTGTAGGAGTCTGTGTGTGTGTGTTAGGTGTGTGTGAGTGTTAGGTGTGTGTGAGTGTTAGGTGTGTGTGTTAGGTGTGTGTAGGTGTGTGAGTGTGTAGGTGTGTGTGTGTGTAGGTGTGTGTGAGTGTTAGGTACTTTGTTGTTTGCGATCCAGAACAGAACATCCCGGTTGACACATATGGAGGCATCATTACCACACGGCGATTCGCTCAGCTACCCCCGACGCAAACATCTGCGCTCAATCCACCACAGCGTCAAAGTGATACTCGCCTGTGCTCCGTCAATATCAACCCGTGTACGAAGGCAAATAAAATATTTCTATCGCGCCACGTTGGATTAAAAAACACACCGTCAGAAAAGATCGTGTTAACGGTTCAAAGAGAGTTTTTTTTATTGTCAAAACTTGTTTAAACAAATCAATACTGTAGCTATTCCAGGGAATTGCACATTCGAATTGAACGTTCCCATGCGCTGTATGCACCTGGTACCAGTTTACATGAAAGGCAGCGATTGCTACAAAATATAAAGCACATTGCAAAACGTACAGGTGGTTTTGGGCTCCTTATGCAAACTCAAACATTGGATATATTTTTTCCGAGTGGTTTATCCAGAAAAACAATTCCTCAAATTGTACTTTAAAGGTTTTTGGCTTTTAATCAAAGCTCAATAATATCAACAGCCCTTTTTCAATCCACTCCAAGATGAAGGCAGTGAGTGACCAGATGGGTACTTCACCAGTGGTCAGCGCCCAAACAATCAGCAGTTCAGACGTCACCCTCAAACTCGGGTTTCTGAATCCACAGCACAATCACGTTCCTTCACAGTGGCCAGCTAGGAACTTGGTTGGGCAGAAAGCTCGCGGTCACGTGACGCACTTCAACCAATCCGCGAGCGTGTTACACGGTGGGAGGGGCTATGCACGACAGACAAATAATCCCTGGTGGGCGGTGGGGAACTGTTGTTCCTACCTGTAACAAAAAATTAACCCGTAAAAACTAAGTTTTTCACTATAAATCCTTTATATGCGTGGCGGCTAGAGTCCTCTCGTCCTCTGGCTTGAGATGGCTGTCACCTATGGGTAAGATGATTGTCTGGCAGCATTAAACAATTGGTAATTAAATATTTAAAAAAAATTTCCCTAAACAGTGTAAAATTTTGGAAAAAATGTTTCACGAACATTAATTGTCACGCACAACGAGTCTGTGTGCAAAATGTCAGCTCGATTGGATGACGGGAAGTGGGTTAAAAAACGACCGAACATTTGCACGGTCCTAAGCAAGCAAATGAACTTAATATAATGGATTTAAAAAAAACCCACTGCATATATACGCTTAAGACAGTTCCATGAACACGAAGTGTAGACAGGTGTTGTTCTCTCTACATCTGCTACCAGCAGCAAAGTCTATAAAACTTTGCAGAATGGAACATGTCACAAATCAACTTTATTTAGGCATTTTTGGGGTTGTTATCAAGTAGGTGAGAGCAGACAGGCCCCGTACAACAATCTTCTGGAGTACGAGAACATCTGATTTGCAAAAACCTTCCCACTTCGTGTTCATCCTTCCCAAAAATGCAAATTTGAAACGATCTTTGAACAGTCGAGCAAATGCAACACAACAAAAAGCACATTGCTCTGAACATGGCTATCTCCTCTGTATGGAAACAAAACGTGTTGCATATTTCAACTCCAGATGACTTAAACGGCACGTTTTATCTTTATACGTGACTTTACCGAAAAAACCAAAGAATAATTCCTGCAGTCACGAAAGCTCCAAATTAAGAAGGAACAAAACTGACAAGTCATTCACTTCTTTCTTGGAAGAGACAAGTTCCTGCTTGGGTGGTAAAGCCAAGATGCAGCTTTATGTTTTATTGACTGCATTCTGTAAAAAATAAAAAACTATGCAAGCAAGCTCAAAGGAATTTCGATTTAAAGCTTTCGTGACTGCAGGATTCATCTTCTTGGTTCTTTTGGTAAAGTCACGTAGAAGGGAAATAATAAAATAATAAAAATAAATAAAAACAGACTCTGTCTTCTCGACAGACCTGTTTCTTCACCTGAGGACGGCTGCTTGCGTTGTGGCCGAAACGTCGTGAGAATTAATTTATTTAAAAAAAAATGTATTACTATTTTATTATTCCATTCTACGTGACTTTATCAAAAGAACCAAGAAGAAGCTCAAAGGAAGTTATCGAAACTGCGAGTGAAACGACACCAGCTTATCTTCTTGGTTCTTTCGGTAAAGTCACGTAGAAGGGAAATAATAAAATAATACATAAAATAATTCTCACGACGTTTCGGCCACAACGCAAGCAGCCGTCCTCAGGTGGGAGAACAGGTCTGTCGACCGTGACTTTACTGAATAAACCAAGAAGATGAATCCCTGCAGTCACGAAAGCTTTAAATCAAAAGACACCAGCTTATTTACCCCAAGGGCTTTTCATACAAAGTGCATCCCACGGCCCACACAACCTCCCACCATCATCCATCTATCGCTACCCCCCTCCTCTCCTCACTCCAGCCCCTCTTCTTCTTCGATGTCAGAGCATGAAGACAATTTTGGCATCTTGCTCCTGGGCACCTCCAGGCTGCTACTGCCTCCCCAGCTGCCAGCACGAGGAAGGCAACGGCTTGGCGAGCGTACGCTCGCAAATTGTATTTGGCAATGCTGCTTTTGCGATACCGATTGCCGACAGAGGACAGATGACTGCCAGAGGGCCGCAGCGCTGGGAACACTTTGGCACGGATGCCGTCCTTGGTGTCGATGCCGTCATCGTCGTCGTCCTCGGAGCTGAGGTGGACTGTCTCTTCACTGGACGAGCGCTGCAGTGTCGTCTCGCTGGAGATCGTGGTGGACACGCCATGCTCTTCGATTCCACTCAATAGCCAGTCGCTTTTGGGCTTCTGGGACTCCCAGTTCATCCAAGTCCTAAAATCCAGCGAAACACAGAAAATATGCACACACACCAAATTTTGTTCAGCGATCCAACATTGATAATTGTTTTTTACCCTTCTATCTGGCAACAAAACTGACACCTTTTTACAAGGAGTCATGTTTGTATAGACCGCAATACCTGCAGTCATAATACAAACGTGCGCCTTTTGGCGTCATCTGGTCCAAACCATGTGAGACTAGGCTCGAAGGAAAGCTGTCTCGGGTGTGGACCAATCAACTTCAAGGACAGTGCACATTATCAGAGTTATGTTCTTTTGTTTGTATTATGACTGCAGGTATTGCGGTCTATACAAACATGATCCTTGTAAAAGGGTGTCAGTTTTGTTGCCAGATAGAAGGGTAAAAAACCAATTATCAAGAATAATAGTATCACAAAACACAGCAAAAATCACATCTTAGCCAATTATACAAATACTCGCTTGACTCCCCGGCCTCGCCTGAGACTTGGGACTCTTGCGTGGGTTCACACACGGCCTACGCGGAGGGTTTCGGGGGGGGGAGCGTAACGTCAGCAGGCACACTGCTGACAGAGGAGGAGTTCAGGATGGTTGAGAAAAAGCGACAGGCCCACT
The DNA here is from genome assembly GCA_018977245.1 of Lethenteron camtschaticum. NCBI lineage: Eukaryota > Metazoa > Chordata > Hyperoartia > Petromyzontiformes > Petromyzontidae > Lethenteron > Lethenteron camtschaticum. Next base: position 14,688 of record MU249771.1, read on the forward strand.
CTAATCGTCTACAGCATCCCACGTCAGAGAATGAAGAGGCTTACCACGATCACAAATCACTATTTAACTCCATCAATAAAGTCACCTGCAGTGCCACACCTATTACCGATGTAATAACAGCCATAGAGGGTTCACGTGGGGATTGGCTTGCCGGTCCTGCTTTGTAGCCAATAAGGGATGAGCCAGGGAGCATGGCCTCGGCGTGATCACGGCATGTTAGCAGGGTGATTGGCCTGGCCATTCGGGGCCCCAGCTAATGGGGAGCCGGATCAGAGCGTGGTCCCGGGATTGACAGGGAACCATCAAGAACGGTCAATGCTGTCTATGGAGGATTGGCTGGGGGGTACCACGTGACGAAGGGATAAGAGAGAGAGAGAGAGCGATCGAGAGCAGACTGGGAACGACAAGATGATGCAGGAGTCACGCGCGTACGGGGGCTCTGGGTGCCACGTGCGCGGTGGGGACTTGGTGGGAAGTCTGCCCTCTCTCCGTTGTCTGCCAGCAACGGAGAGTGTGTGAGTGAAGTGTAACTGTGGAAGTAGAAAATAAAAAGGACTGATTCCGGAGCCGTCTCAAGAAGGTTATTACACCATCATTAGGGGAATCCCCGACCCCCAGGAACAGGTTTGCAGATTTGCTGAGAATTTTTGAGGTCCTGGGGGAGAGGAAATTCCTCAGCCTGGAAAACATCATGGGGAAAAATGGGGATAACCCTGCTGAGGCTGCGGTGCCTCAAATATGTGAGTTGCTGGCTGAGGTGCCATCTGTTGAGGAAGTACTGAAGGCGATCCAGAGTCAGAGACCAGGAAAGGCACCGGGCAAAAATCATCTCCCAAGTGACATGCTGAGGGAGGGTGGCATTTGTGCACAGACTGCCCTACATGACATCATAACAACAGTCTGGACCAATGGATGGGTTCCGCAGGATTGGAAGGATGCCCTGGTGGTCCCACTCTTTAAGAAGGGGACCGCACAGACTGTAACAACTACAGGGGCATCTCACTCCTCAGTGTGCCGGGAAAGGTCCTGGCAAGGATTATTCAACATCGCCTTGCTAGGCACGCTGAGGAGAGGCTTGCGGAACCCCAATGGGGTTTCAGGAAAGGGCGGTCCTGCACAGATGCCATATTTTCTGTCTGTCTGCTACAGCAGAGGTGGATGGAATTCCAACAAGACCTACATCTCTGCTTTATTGACCTGGTCAAGGTCTATAATACCATCAGTAGGCCTGGGCTCTGGGTTGTTCTTCGTGCTTTCGGAGTCCCTGACCCTCTGCTCGCGATCATTAAGGACTTTCATGATGGTGAGCGGGCCCGGGTAAAACTATGTGGCCGGGAGTCGGAGACATTCGCCGTTTACTTTGGGGTGCGACAGGGATGTCCTCTGGCTCCCACATTATGTAACATCTATTTCGACCACGTAGTTTGTGAAACCTTCAGTAGCTGTACCGGAGGAATTTCCATGTGGTACAGATACAATGGGAGGCTATTCGATGCCCGGGTTTGGTCAAGGGATGGCTCCCTATTGCTCAACCATGTTACGTATGCCGATGATTTGGTAATTGCTGCTCATTCAAAGGAGAAGTTAGAGATGCTTCTGCTGAAACTGGAGTGTGCCACTAAGAGGTGGGCCTTATCATCAGCCCCACCAAGACTAAGCACCTGCCTGGGTATTTTGTACCATTGGACACTCCACCCCCACAACTCCCAATTGGTGATGGGGCAGTTGTGCAGAGAGTGGAGTTTCCCATACCTGGGCAGTGTGCTTATGACCGGCTCCGCACGAAGCTTCAGGCCTTCTCGGCCACAGTCATTCCCTCCCTTCTCTACGCTTGCAAAACGTGGACCCCCCTAATGGAACATTTTCACCGGTTAGAAACATTTAGGCTGGCCTGCCTACGATCCATTCTGGGTTTGACAAGGCTGAAATTTGTGAGGAGCTCACAAATCCTCGAAAGTCTCATCGGTGAGCTCCTCCGGCAGGCAAGGCTGCATTTGCTGGGTCATGTAGTCCGCATGCCCAGCCACCGCATGCCTAAACAGCTTTTGTTCGGCCGAATTGAGGGGGCTAAACGGGCGCGGCATGGGCTAGAGAAGAGATGGAGTGATGTGGTACAGGAGGACATGCAGCTGAGTGGACTTGCCGATGACTGGTACCAGCGGTGTCAAGATTGGTCTCTGTGGAGGAGGCTCATGAAGGACGCTACTGGGCAGTTGGAGGCAGTCGCCCTCCAACAACAACGGAGAGCGGAGCAGCAACGCTCACAACAACAAGCGGAGCGCCGGGTGTCTAAAGCACAGCAAGTTGGCAGTCGGGGGCACAGGTGGTGCATCAGCCAGTCATCTCGGTCATCTCAGTCAATCGACCCGTGGCACCTGCTGGGTCTGCCCCGTGACTTCCTGCCAGCGGGCCTTCGACAATTCACGTGGCCTCAAGGTGCACATGGCCTGGCACAAGCGCCGTGGTGATGTCACTACCACTTAGTGGCGAATGGTGGTTGTTGTTGTTGTGTACGTGCGTAAGCATGCATGTGTATGCGTGTGTGTGTGTGGTTGTACATGCATTTGCATGTGTGCGCGTGTTTGTGCGTATGTGTGTGCAGGTGGTCCTACGGGGTGCTGCTGTGGGAGATCTTCACCCTGGGGGGCTCTCCGTACCCGGGCGTCCCCGTGGAAAAGCTTTTCAAGCTGCTCGGTGACGGCTACCGCATGGAGCGGCCTGCCCTATGCTCCGACGAGCTGCGAGTAGGAATCGGTGATCTCAATGATGACTACGACGATGACGTCATGTTACCTACAGGAGCGTCATTCGTTGATGTTGTTGTTATTATTACTCTGTACACTACACTATACACTACACTATACACTACACTATACACTACACTATACACTACACTATAATTGTAAATACAGTAGTGGGTTTACTCTGTACACTACACTATACACTACACTATAATTGTAAATGTAGTGGGTTTACTCTATACACTACACTATACACTACACTATACACTACACTATACACTACACTATACACTACACTATAATTGTAAATGTAGTGGGTTTACTCTATACACTACACTATACACTACACTATACACTACACTATAAATTACTCTATCCACTACACTATACACTACACTATACACTACTCTATGATTGTAAATGTAGTAGCTGCATGTCTGTGCACATTGCGTGTACGCCGTGCGCACGGTGTACACGCACGGCGCGTGTTGAACTTAACTCGCGTGTCGCCGTGCGCAGACACGCGACGATGAGCGAGTGCTGGGCGACCGTCCCCAGCGACAGACCGACGTTCGCGCGGCTGGCGGACGACTTGGGGCGGATCCTCGTGGCCAACGGCGGCCGCTGTGACGAGGTGACCGCTGCCCGTCCGGGAGGGGGGGGGACGACACGGGCCACGGGGCAGAGAGAGAGAGATGGAGACGTGGGGGTCGTCAGGCCGTAGGGGTCCAACCTGCGACCTCCCGCTTGCCACCACGCTCGTAGGATGCCATAGAGGGAAGAGAAGTGGTGGTGGTGGCGGTGGTGGTGGCGGTGGTGGTGGCGGTGGTGGCATCAGTGGCTTTGGCCATGATGATGAGATGTTTCTTTTAAAAGGACTAAACGTTGATCTTCTTGACACCAGTGATAGCGATGATCTGTTCTGGTCCCGGGTCTCCACTAGGTCGACTCAGCCTCAATCGAGTACCTGGTGTGGTATGCGTAGTAAACATCGCCGCCGGGGAGACAAAGGCGGCCGGGCGTGGTGCTGGCCACCCACCCCCTCGTGTGCCACAGCGCCGGTAGCCTTCATAGGTGCTGCTACTCGCTAACAGCACTTGCCCCTACAGTCTGTTCAGGCTACACGGGGATCTTGGTCTTTGTCATCTCTCCCCCATCTCTCCCCCACCTCTCCCCATCTCTCCCCACCTCTACCCACGAACATCACTTGCTCCGACAGCCTGTTTGAGGCCACACAATGGGGGGTCGGCTTGTCTGTGTGCGCTAGGACTACGTGGACATGACGGCCGGACTGATGTAGCCCGCCTGGAGATTCGCCGACACTCCCCGTGGTGGTGGTGCTGGTGGTGCTGGTGGTGAAGGAGGGAGGTGGTGGTGGTGCTGGTGGTGCTACTATACACTACGCTACTATACAATATACACTACACTATACACTACACTATACACTACACTATACACCACACTACTATACACTACACTATTTAGCACCAGGCTAGGGTAACCTACGGGTGTGCTAGGAATCCCCAGTACCCTTCCCCTGGGGTGTGGAGTGTGATAGGAGAAGGGAACGTGTGCCTGCAGCGGGAACAGCCCAGCCGCCGCCGCCGAAGGAGGAAGGCTCGAGGGTTAGAAGCCCAAACCTCGTCGCCGGGCGGTGATGGCGGCGTGCCCCCGCCCGGGGCAGACGAGGGGGAGCCGTGGCGGGGCGTGGAGTAATGGGAGACAGTTCCACGTGCAAGCCAGAGGTCCGACGCCTGCACCATGACGGGCGAAGGCGTCAGGTGTGCAGCGTAGGCAGTGATTGTGCAGCAGTACTCAGAGTGTAAGCAGAGTCGTGTGAAGAGTGTTTAATAAAACTGGCGCAAGCCCTTACATGAAGCTCCGTCTCCGTGTGGATCTACAAGTCTCCAGCGGTGTCAGGAATAACCACACAACACTTGGGAGATCATCTCTGCCTGGTGCCTTTCCTGGTCTCAGGCTCTGGAACGCTTTCAGTACTTCCTCAACAGATGGAACCTCAGCCAGCCACTCACAGGGGGTGACTTCCTCTTCCAATATTTGAGGCACCGCAGCCTCAGCAGGGTCATCCCCACTTTGTCCCACGATGTTTTCCAGGCTGGGGTATTTCCCCTCCCCCAGGACCTCACAGAAATGCTCAGCAAATCTGCAAACCTGTTCCTGAGGGTCGGAGATTGGATCACCGTTCTTTTCCCTAATGATGGTAATAGGTGTGGCGTTGCAGGTTACTTTTTTATGAAATAAACAGCGATTTGTGATCGCAGGCCATTGAGGCAGACTCCATCTCCTCAGCAACCCACGACCACCACCCATCCTTGCAGCACCTCACGGCTCTCCGAACCTCCGAGCGAAGGCTGTGGAAAGCTTCCTCATTCTCTGACGTGGGATGCTGTAGACGATGAGAGAGGGCCTGTCGCTTTTTTTCAGCCAGCCTGAACACCTCTTTTGTCAGCTAGGGTCTCTGAGGAGGTATGGACCGTGTACCCAAAGTAGCCATTGCAGCTGCATGAGCCACAGTCCTAAACCTCGCCCATTTCCCCTCGACATGAGGAGTGGGGGACGATGCCAACCCTAGCCGCAAGCGATGATGAAATTCTTGCTTGAAACTTTAATCCGCTAGCTGAGGCCATGCCACGATGGGTTTGAATGGGGTCCTGGGTATACACCCACCACCGGAGTGGAAGAATGGCAGGCGCATCTTGCAGATGACAAGTCAATGGTCAGTGGGCAAATCAGCTCCTGGTGTCAAGGACATGGGCCCACATCCACTGGTCCGTCACAATGTAGTCCAGCAGATGTTCTTGCTTGTGTAGTGACTGTGATTGTCACTGTGTGGTGCCGGGCTTACGAAGCTACGGCAGATGATGTGTTGGCATTACTTGCAGCCCGCTCACTGGGCGTAGTACCGCCAGCCCTAGCGGGGCTGGGTGAGCGCTGGTCAGCGCGGAGGCACCACGTACGGCGTGCGGTGCGGGCTCCCGGCGAGGAAGCGAGAGGGAGCGTCAGCCAGCCAGGGTTACGTTGGGGCACGTTACGCCGGTTGACCTGCCGACACGTCACCGGATGATATTGGAGGGGGCCACCGGTGAACGGGGGCCGCTGGGCGGTCACGTGGTCTACAAGAGCCTTCGGGAGCCTTCGGGAAAGAGCCGGAGAGATCTAGAAGGTGGGCGGGGCGAGGGGTTGTAGATCTGAAGTTTTCGCGACTGCGATGATTCATACTCTTTGGTGTTTTCGGTAAAGTCACGTAGGTGAAAAATAAAATAAAATTAAAACTAAATTAAATCACGACGTTTCGGACGCCACGCAAGTGTCTCAACGGGCGGGAAAGCGTGGCCTGCTGCTGATGCAGACCAAAGAGTGAGGGGCTCGGGGTTCTTCGTGTTGCTGGCGATGAAGATCCGCATCGGGTTGAAGAAGCCTCTAGTCACGCGGTCAACACCCAAGTGTAGCTTGTGTTGTGTCGCTGAAGAGTGTTGCTCCCAAGACAACGTCTGCGACCGAGTTGGACTCGACACACTTGGACCCGCCGCCGGGTTCATAGAGCAGCGTAGCGCTAACCGCTACACCACCGCTACCCATCGCGCTGTGGGGGTCACCTTGGTCTCGATGTTGCGTCCTCTCAGTGCCGAGCGGACGAAGCGCAGCACGCAGTCCACCAGCCCCTCGCCCTTCCACGTGCTCAGCCGTCCGTCCGGATCTGCCGAGCTCAACTCCCTGCAATGTCACCGCCGTGACGTGAACCCCCGACGTTCCCCGTCGCGTCCACCGCGTGACGTCGCGTCAACCGCGGCGTTCCCCGTCGCGTCCACCACGAAATCACCGCCCCTTACCGTAGGCACGTCAAGGCGTTGCAGAACGCCGCGGAAGGCGAGGCGGACGAGCCGGGTGGGGAGGTGAGGCGGGCGAGTCTCCAAAGTTGCTCCTCCAGCCGTTCTCTGGCACCAGCACGTGCTCCACCAGCGCCGGGAGGCAAAGCTCCACCAGCGCAGCCCTCAGAAACTCGTGGCGCGACAGGTTCCACAGCGTGCCTGGGGTAGGGGTGGCGAGGGTGGGTGGTGAGCGTGGGTGGTGAGTGTGGGTGGTGAGTGTGGGTGGTGGTGAGCGTGGGTGGTGAGCATGGGTGGTGAGTGTGGGTGGTGAGTGTGGGTGGCGAGGGTGGGTGGTGAGCGTGGGTGGTGAGCTGGGTGGTGAGTGTGGGTGGTGAGTGTGGGTGGCGAGGTGGGTGGTGAGCGTGGGTGGTGAGTGTGGTGGTGAGTGTGGGTGGTGAGCGTGGGTGGTGAGTGTGGGTGGTGAGCGTGGGGTGAGCGTGGGTGGTGAGCGTGGGTGGTGAGTGAGCGTGGGTGGTGAGCGTGGGTGGTGAGCGTGGGTGGTGAGCGTGGATGGTGAGTGTGGGTGGTGAGTGTGGGTGGTGAGCGTGGGTGGTGAGCGTGGGGTGAGTGTGGGTGGTGAGTGTGGGTGGTGAGCNTGGTGTGGTGAGTGTGGGTGGTGAGCGTGGGTGGTGAGCGTGGGTGGTGAGCGTGGGTGGTGTGGGTGGTGAGTGTGGATGGTGAGTGTGGGTGGTGAGTGTGGGTGGTGAGCGTGGGTGGTGAGCGTGGGTGGTGAGTGTGGGTGGTGAGTGTGGGTGGTGAGCGTGGGGTGAGTGTGGGTGGTGAGCGTGGGTGGTGAGTGTGGGTGGTGAGTGTGGGTGGTGAGCGTGGGGTGAGCTGTGGTGGTGAGCGTGGGTGTGAGCGTGGGTGGTGAGTGTGGGTGTGAGCGTGGGTGGTGGTGAGGGTGGGTGGTGAGCGTGGGTGGTGAGCGTGGGTGGTGAGCGTGGGTGGTGAGTGTGGGTGGTGAGTGTGGGTGGTGAGAGTGGGTGTGAGTGTGGATGGTGAGTGTGGGTGGTGAGTGTGGATGGTGAGTGTGGGTGGTGAGTGTGGATGGTGAGTGTGGGTGGAGTGTGGGTGGTGAGTGTGGATGGTGAGTGTGGGTGCTGAGTGTGGGTGGTGAGTGTGGATGGTGAGTGTGGGTGGTGTGGGTGGGTTTCTACCGGTGATCTTCTCCAGGGCTTGAGGGTTGTGAGTGCGTCCCAGCAGGCTGGCTAAGGCCGCGAGGCTTGCATTGTTGTTAAATGCCAATGCGCCAGCATGGCTGGAGCTGAGGATTTGCAACACCTCGCATGCAGACGCAAGCACCTGTAGGGGCACTGAGGAGATACACAAACAACAACAACTGCCATTCGCCAGGCCATGTGCACCTTGAGGCCACGTGAAGTGTCAAAAACGCCCACTGGCAGGAGGTCAAGGGGCAAACCCAGGTGCCACGGGTCAACTGAGATGACCGAGATGACTAGCTGATGCACCACCTGTGCCCCCTACTGAACCAACTTGCTGTGCTTTAGCCACCCGGCGCTCCGCTCGTTGTTGTGAGCGTCGTCCTCCGCCCTCCGTTGTTGTTGGAGGGCGACTGCCTCCAACTGCCCAGTAGCGTCCCACGAGCCTCCTCCACAGAGGCCGATCTTGACACCGCTGGTACCAGTCATCGGCAAGTCCACTCAGCTCCACGTCCTCCGGTACCACATCACTCCATCTCTTCTCAGCCCGTGCCGTGCACAAAAATCTCCCGTATAGCCTTCACAGACTGTATGAGCAAGTGCTGTTAGCGAGTAGCACCTGTAAAGGCCGGCACGTCACACGAGGGGGTCGAAGGCCAATACCGCGCCCTTTGTCGCCCTAGCAGCGATGTTTGCACATTTGAGGCAGTCGACCTACACACACACAGACACTATCCTTGTCCCCCGTGCGCCCCACCCGTGGTCTCACATGGTCGTCCTCCTCACACTCAACGAGCAGCGTGAATATTGAGCGCAGCTTCCCAGCCGCCACACCACGCCAACTCCTCAGGTTGCATCGCAATCACCGCCACCACCGGCAACATCACCACCATCGCCACCACCGACAACACCACCAGCAGCAGCAGGGGCAGCAGCAGCAGGGGCAGCAGCAGCAGGGGCAGCAGCAGCAGCAGGGGCAGCAGCAGCAGCAGGGGCAGCAGCAGCAGGGCAGCAGCACCAGGGGCAGCAGAGAGGGCAGCAGCAGGGCAGCAGCAGGAGGGACAGCAGCAGGGGCAGCAGCAGGGGCAGCAGGAGGGGCAGCAGCAGGGCAGCAGCAGAGACAGCAGCAGGGGCAGCAGCAGGGCAGCAGGGCAGCAGCAGGGGCAGCAGCAGGGACAGCAGCAGGAGGCAGCAGCAGGGGCAGCAGGGGCAGCAGCAGCAGGGGCAGCAGCAGCAGCAGCAGCAGCAGCAGGGGCAGCAGCAGCAGCAGGGGCAGCAGCAGCAGGGGCAGCAGCAGCAGCAGGGGCAGAGCAGGGGCAGGGCGTGGAGCGTCAGACAGGAGCGCCGCGGTGGCCATGGTGGTGACAAAGTCCTTCGGCCTGGAGGGGGGAGTGGGGGAGAGGTGAGCGTGTGTGTGTAGACATTACACACAGACACACACACATTACAACAACAGCAACCGCCATTCGCCACTAAGTGGCGGTGATGTCACCACGACGCTTGTGCCAGGCCACGTGCACCTTGAGGCCACGTGAAGTGTCGAACGCCCGCTGGCAGGAGGTCACGGGCAGACCCAGCAGGTGCCACGGGTCGACTGACCGAGATGACCGAGATGACTGGCTGATGCACCACCTGTGCCCCTACTGTACCAACTTGCTGTGCTTTAGCTACCCGGCGCTCCGCTCGTTGTTGTGAGCGTCGCTCCTCCAACCTCCGTTGTTGTTGGAGGGCGACTGCCTCCAACTGCCCAGTAGCGTCCTTCACGAGCCTCCTCCACAGAGGCCGATCCTGACACCGCTGGTATCAGTCATCGGCAAGTCCACTCAGCTCCACGTCCTCCTGTACCACATCACTCCATCTCTACTCTAGCCCGTGCCGCGCCCGTCTAGCCCCTCGATCCGGCCGAACAAAAGCTGTTTAGGCATGCGGTGGCTGGGCATGCGGGCTACATGACCCAGCCAACGCAGCCTTGCCTGCGGAGGAGCTCACTGATGGGACTTTGCCCAGATCTTTCAAGAATTTGTGAGCTCCTCACACAATCCAGCCTCGTTAAACCCAACAACCACCACCACACAAACAACAACCACCACCACACAAACAACAACCACAACAACAACCACCACCACACAAACAACCACACCACAACAACCACCACCACNCAACAACAACAACCACCACCACAACCACCACAACAACACCACCACAATAACCACCACCACACAAACAACCACCACAACAACCACCACACAACCACCACAACCACCACTACAACCACCACAACAACCACCACCACACAACCACCACCACAACAACCACCACCACAACTACAACCACCACCACAACAACCACCACCACAACAACCACCACCACTACAACCACCACAACAACCACCACACAACAACCACCACAACAACCACCACNACAACCACCACCACACAACCACCACACCACCACAACCACACAACCACCCCACAACAACCACCACCACCACTACAACCACCACAACCACAACANCCACCACCACTACAACCACCACCACAACAACCACCACTACCACCACAACCACCACCACAACCACCACCACAACAACCACCACTACCACCACCACAACCACCACCACAACCATCACCACAACAACCACCACCACACAAACAACAACCACCACAACAAGAACCACCACCACAACCACCACNACCACCACCACCACCACAACAACCACCACCACAACACCACCACTACCACCACAACCACCACCACAACAACAACCACCACAACAACAACCACCACAACAACAACCACCACTACAACCACCACCACTACAACCACAACCACCACCACAAAACCACCACAACAACAACCTCCAACCTGGGTGCCGCCATCTTGAACTTGGCGATGGTGTCCGGGTTATGACGTCACCGTGAATCGTTTGTTCGATTCTCATCGATTCTCATCGTTGGTTTGCGCGTCTCTCTCTGCTAATCGATTACCATCGATTATAATCATCGTTTTGCGTGTCTCCCGCTCTCTGATGATCGATTATCATCGATTACATTATCCGTTCCGCTGGCTCCGTGTGGCTATGAGATGTTGACCACCTCGCCTGGTCTACAGGAGGTCGTGGGTTCGATCTCTCTCATCATCATCACGGTGGCTATGAGATGTTGACTACCTCGCCTGGTCTACAGGAGGTCGTGGGTTCGATCTCTCTCTCATCATCATCACGGTGGCTATGAGATGTTGACTACCTCGCCTGGTCTACAGGAGGTCGTGGGTTCGATCTCTCTCTCATCATCATCACGGTGGCTATGAGATGTTGACTACCTCGCCTGGTCTACAGGAGGTCGTGGGTTCGATCTCTCTCTCATCATCATCACGGTGGCTATGAGATGTTGACTACCTCGCCTGGTCTACAGGAGGTCGTGGGTTCGATCTCTCTCTCATCATCATCACGGTGGCTATGAGATGTTGACTACCTCGCCTGGTCTACAGGAGGTCGTGGGTTCGATCTCTCTCTCATCATCATCACGGTGGCTATGAGATGTTGACTACCTCGCCTGGTCTACAGGAGGTCGTGGTTCGATCTCTCTCTCATCATCATCACGGTGGCTATGAGATGTTGACTACCTCGCCTGGTCTACAGGAGGTCGTGGGTTCGATCTCTCTCTCATCATCATCACGGTGGCTATGAGATGTTGACCACCTCGCCTGGTATACAGGAGGTCGTGGGTTCGATCTCTCTCATCATCATCACGGTGGCTATGAGATGTTGACCACCTCGCCTGGTATACAGGAGGTCGTGGGTTCGATCTCTCTCATCATCATCACGGTGGCTATGAGATGTTGACCACCTCGCCTGGTCTACAGGAGGTCGTGGGTTCGATCCTGAACCCATGACGCCTGCTGCTGCTGCTGTGTATTTGAAGTTTGCGTGTCTCTTCACGTGCTGACGACGGTGATGCTGTCACGTGGTCCAGCTTTCGCTTGTGATGGGCAGGCAGAAGGGCTCGCTTCTGAAAAGTGCAACAAAAGCCTCGGCAAGCGGCTTGGCACTGGGTCTTCACTCGCTAAAATGAGACGTCGTATTTATTATAATTTTATTAAAATCGTAATTTTTTCTTAGATTGTCTGTACTGAGATCTCGCTCTTGATTGCAATGGACAGGCAGCCGGTCCCTCGCTCTCCCCCCCACACACACACGACACACACACACAACACACGGAGCTTCCCTAGGTCTACTCAGCCTCAACTGAGTACCCGGTTTGGGGAGACAAAGGCGGTCGGGCGTGGTGCTGGCTACCCACCCCCTCGTGTGCCACAGCGCCGGTAGCCTTCATAGGCACTGCTGCTACTCGCTAACAGCACTTGCCCCTACAGCCTGTTAGAGGCTACACCGGGGATCTTTGTCTTTGTGCGTTCATAGCTGCTNCGGCTACTCACAGCACTTGCCCCTACAGCCTGTTAGAGGCTACACGGGGATCTTTGTCTTTGTGTGTTCATAGCTGCTACTGCTACTCACAGCACTTGCCCCTACAGCCTGTTAGAGGCTACACAGGGGATCTTTGTGTGTTCATAGCTGCTGCTACTCACAGCACTTGCCCCTACAGCCTGTTGAGGCTACACGGGGGATCTTTGTCTTTGTGCGTTCATAGCTGCTGCTACTAACAGCACTTGCCCCTACAGCCTGTTAGAGGCTACACGGGGATCTTTGTCTTTGTGCGTTCATAGCTGCTGCTGCTACTCACAGCACTTGCCCCTACAGCCTGTTGAGGCTACACGGGGATCTTTGTCTTTGTGTTCATAGCTGCTGCTGCTACTCACAGCACTTGCCCCTACATGTTGCCTCAGAGGCTCAGGCGGGTGGGTGTGGATCTGCGTCTCATTGGTGGCGCGATGTTGCCGATGACGATAGGAATATTAACATGAAATTGTTCATTTCTTGTCGTCCGTTGCTGTTGGCCTCCGAGACGTGTTTATTTATTTATTTGTTGATGATGTTGATGTTTGTTTGATANTTTTTTTCCTTCAGTCGCGGCAAACCTGGTGGCCTGTAATGAGGTTTAAGCGGTGGTGGTGTGAGGGGGTGGTGGGGGTGGTGGTGGTGGTATATGTGGTGGCCTCATGGTCCACCATCACCGCCACCACACCACCACCACCACCATTCACCACCATCTCACCACCACCACCCTCACCACCACTCACCAGCCATCCCTCACCACCACCACCCCATCACACCACCACCACTCTTCACCCACNCTCACCANCTCACCACACACTCACCANCANCCTCACACCACCACTCACACNCNCACACCACACTCATTCACCACNCTCACCANCCNCACCACACATCCCTCACACCATCANCACACCACCACTCACANCACCACCACTCACCANCACATCCCTCACCACCACACTCACCACCATCACTCACCACCACCTCACACCACCANCTCTGTGTGACACCACCACCTCANTCTATGGGTCTCNGTGACTACTGTGTGAGTCTATGGGTCTCTATGTGAGTCTGTGTGACACTCNGTGACTAGGCTCANGTGACTGGTCTCANGTGANTCTATGTCTNCGTAAGTATATGGTCTCTACGANTCTGTCTCANGTGANTCTATCTCNGTGTGAGTCTANGGTCTCTNCGTGAGTCTANGGTCTCTGTGAGTCTATGGGTCTCTACGTGAGTCNATGGGTCTCTGTGAGTTATGGTCTCNGTGTGAGTCTATGGGTCTCTGTGAGTCTATNGGTCTCTAGTGAGTCTATGGTCTCTGTGTGAGTCGTCTCTGTGAGTCTATGGGTCTCTACGTGAGTCTATGGTCTCTACGTGAGTCTATGGTCTCTGTGAGTCTATGGTCTCTGTGTGAGTTTATGTGAGTCTATGGTCTCTGTGAGTCTNAGTCTCTGTGAGTCTATGGGTCTCTATGTGAGTCTATGGTCTCTGTGAGTCTATGGGTCTCTGTGAGTCTNAGTCTCTTATGGGTCTCTATGTGAGTCTATGGGTCTCTATGTGAGTCTATGGTCTATACGTGAGTTATGGTCTCTGTGAGTCTGGTCTCTATGTGAGTCTATGGGTCTCTACGTGAGTCTGAGTCTCTATGTGAGTCTATGGTCTCTTGTGAGTCTATGGTCTCTACGTAGTCTGGGTCTCTANGTGAGTCTGGTCTCTTATGGGTCTCTATGTGAGTCTATGGTCTCTGTGAGTCTATACGTGAGTCTATGNGTCTCTGTGTGAGTCTATGGGTCAAGCCACAACATTCGCCATCTGCAGTCTGCGACATTCCGCCAGTCATCACAGCCACAGCTTCGCCAGGCGACGGCCACATTTGTGCATTATTTGTTGACAACCCGGGTGACATCGGTTCGCCGAAAAAACCAACAGCGTCAAACCAAACAGTAGCACCCCAGGCACGCGGGGACAATTCACATTCTCCCGATGCCAACGACGATGAGAATCGAGCTCCGCCCAGTCACCTCCCGTCCAGCGGCACACGTCAGTTGAAAACAAATNAAAAAAACTGCGTCCAGTAACAGAGCTCTTTCGTAAAAAAAAAAAGCCAAACCCGGGGCACCGATTGTAACGGCATTAGCCAAACATCCCCGGTGCTGAAGAACATCACTCCTCGGTTGTGATCACACAACAACAATAACACGATAATTGTTTTTTACCCTTCTATCTGGCAACAAAACTGACACCTTTTACAAGGAGTCATGTTTGCATTGACCACAATACCTGCAGTCATAATGCAAACAAAAACACAACTCTGATAATGTGCACTGTCCTTGAAGTTGATTGGTCCACACCCGAGACAGCTTTCTTAGAGCCTAGAAGAAAGCTTCTCGTGTGGACCAATCAACTTCAAGGCAGGCACATTATCAGAGTTGTNTTTTTTTATTACGACTTATTGTGGTTATAACAGACTCCTTGTAGGTGTCTTTGTTGCCAGATAGAAGGGTAAAAACAATTATATTTTACTGGCAAATGAGGTTCCATGGTGTAAACAAAAAAACAACAACAGAAGCAGCAACAACGCCCGTCAACTGCGAAGGACCTTGGCAAGACCCAGCGGCACGAGGTGGACAACGCTCCTCGACGGAGCGACGCGTCGCAGACGCGAGCGTTGTTGTTGTTGTGGCGTCAGACAACGCAACAACAACAACCACCGTCGCCACAGTGAGAAGCGCTTGCAGCCAAAACAGCCCGGGGCACGTGGCAGAGGCGAGCAGATTCAGATTCAGAACAAAACACGGCGCCCCACACACACCCAGTGCCACCACGTGACTCCACCCCATNGGTGTGTTGTGNGTTGTGTGTGTGTGTGTGTGTGTGTGTGTGTGTGTGTGTGTGTGTGTGTGTGTGTGTGTGTGTGTGTNGTGTGTGTGTTGTGTTGTNTTGCGGGNGNGTGTGTGTGTGTGNGNGTGNTGTGTGTTGTGTGTGTGTGTGTGTGTGTGTGTGTGNGNGTGTGGTGTGTGTTGTGTGTTGTGTGTGTGTGTTGTGTGTNGTGTGTGTGTNTGTGTGTGTGTGTGTGTGTGTGTGTGGTGTGTGTGTGNTGTGTGTGTCNGTGNGGTGTGTGTGNTGTGTGTTTGTGTGTGTTNCNTGTGNGTGTGTGNGTGTGTGNGTGTTGGTGTGTGTGTGTTGTGTCTNTTGTGTGTGNGTGGNTGTGTGNGTGTGTGTGTGTGTGTGTGTGTGTGTGNGTGTGTGNGCTGTGGTGTNNNGTGTGTGTGTGTTGNCTTGTGTGTGTTGTGTGTGTGNGNGCTTGTGCTGTGNGTGTGTGTGTGTGTGTGNGTGTGTGTGTGTGTGGTGTGTGTGTGNTGTGTTGNTGTGCTGTGTTGNTGGTNGTGTGNNTGTGTGTGTGTGNGTGNGTGNGGGNGTGTGTGTGTGTGCTGTGTGTGTGTGTGTGNGNGNGTGTGTGTGTGTGTGGTGTGTGTGTGTGTGTTGNGCTGTCTGTGGGTGNGTGTGTGTGNGTGTCGNGTGTGCTGTGTGTGTTGTGTGTGNGCNGTCAGTGCTGTGTGTGTTGTGNGTGTTGTGCTGCTGCTGTACTACGTAGTAGTCGGCTNGTGACGGCTCGCCCCGGCAAGCGGAGGGAGGCACGTCAAGTGGAGCACTCCCCCCACCGCTTCTAAAGCTTCTCATCCNCACCTCGTCGTCTTTGTTGTAAACCTGCGGGGTCGGAAAGAAAACAGCGGATCGCTCACTCAGCCTCAGCAGCAGCATCGTGATGTGGGCGACACTCACTCACCACTCACTCACACANCANCCCTCCCCNCCACCCCCCCCCTNCNCNCTNCCCCCCACCCTCCCCCCCCCCCCCCTCCCCCCCCCCCCCCCCCCTNCCNCCCTCCCCTNCCCACCCCTCCCTNCCCCCTCCCCTNCCCACCCCTCCCCTCCCCTCCNCCCCACCGCCCCANCCCTCCCACCCCCCCTCTCCCACCCTCCNCCCCANCCCTCCNCCTCACCCACCCTNCTNANCCCTCCCCNCCCTCNCACCCTNCCACCCCCTNCCCCTNNCCACCCTGTGCCCCACCCTCCCCACCCCTNCCCTCTCACCCCACCCTNCCCACTNCACCCTANCCCTCCCACCCCATNCCCNCCCTCCCANCCCANCCCTCTTCACCCACCCCCCTCCCTACCCCCCTCACCCTGTAGTTGTAGTTGCCCTCTCCGCTGTCTTGGTGCTGAGTCTGCGGTTCACTCGTGTAGCTCCTCATCCTTCTCGATGTCACTCCCTAGCGGTAGCCACTGACACACGGAGTCATTACCACAACACGCACAGTCTGTGGTGAGTCTGTGGGTCTCTGTGTGGTGAGTCTGTGGGTCTCTGTGTGGTGAGTCTGTGGGTCTCTGTGTGTGAGTCTATGGGTCTCTGTGTGGTGAGTCTGTGGGTCTGTTGGTGAGTCTGTGGGTCTCTGTGTGTGAGTCTGTGNTGTCTGTGTGGTGAGTCTGTGGGTGTCTGTGTGGTGAGTCTGTGGTCTCTGTGTCTCACCGGTGTAGCAGCATTCTCCACGCGCCACACACGACACCAAACACTCCACAGAACACGCAGAGAGACACGGACGACTGGGCCTCCGTGCGGGCAGCGGTGTCCACCACCTGGCCAAGGTCGCACTCCGTGCTTCTCCGGTGGCTTGGGAGGGTGGGGTCTCCTCCTGCACGCGTGTGGGGGTGGTGGTGGGGTAGTGGTNGGGGGGGGTGGGGGGGGGCACAGCGGCGGCTCGTCACGCAAATAACCCGCGGCAATGCCGCCGACGACGTCCGGCGCACGTCCGAGCGAGGCGAGCGACTCACGTGGCTCCCCGGGTGCAAGCCGCGCGGCGCCGGCGGCGGTAGGCGGCAGCAGCAGCAGCAGCAGCGTGGCCGCCAGGGCGAGGGACGCGGCGAGGACTGCGGCCCGGCTGGTCCAGCCCGCCGCCGCCGCTGTCTCTGCGTGGCACAACGATCCCCGCGTGGCGTTAGCACGACGATGACAACAACCGCCGCGGCGGCAACAACAGGCGCCAGGCTAGGTGCACGTGAGGCTCGCGGCCGCTCGCACCCCGCGGGTCGAGGGAGTGAAGCGAACGTCGGACGGAGGCAAAGTTCCCCGTGAAGGCCCAGCAGACTGTGGGGGGGGGCCGTTAGCGAGTGTCAGCAACTACGAAGGCCGGGGGATTGTGACCAACGAGGGATGGGTGGCCAGAACAGGGACACATGCACACACACGCACACGCACACACACACACACAGGCACACACAGACACACAGACACACACACGCACACGACACACACACACACGCACACACANGCACACACACGCACACACACACNACACACACACACACACACACACACGCACCAACATTCAGAGATACGAACAAACCTGTTTGTGTGTCCAGTTGCCTGTTCGGACTGAAAGTCGTGAGCTCAACCGGCGTGCAACAGATGGCGGTGGTGGCGTTTACATCTGCAGAACGTGAAGATCCAGTGGCGTTTACATCTGCAGAATGTGTAGATCCAGTGGCATCTACAGAACGTGAAGAACCAGTGGCATCTACATCTGCAGAACGTGAAGAACCAGTGGCATCTACATCTGCAGAACGTGAAGAACCAGTGGCATCTACATCTGCAGAACGTGAAGAACCAGTGACATCTACAGAACGTGAAGAACCAGTGGCATCTACATCTGCAGAATGTGAAGAACCAGTGGCATCTACATCTACAGAACGTGAAGAACAGTGGCATCTACATCTGCAGAACGTGAAGAACCAGTGGCATCTACATCTGCAGAACGTGAAGAACCAGTGGCATCTACATCTGCAGAACGTGAAGAACCAGTGGCATCTACATCTACAGAACGTGAAGAACCAGTGGCATCTACATCTGCAGAACGTGAAGAACCAGTGCATCTACATCTACAGAACGTGAAGAACCAGTGGCATCTACATCTGCAGAACGTGAAGAACCAGTGGCATCTACATCTACAGAACGTGAAGAACCAGCGGCATCTACATCTGTAGAATGTGAAGAACCAGCGGCATCTACATCTGCAGAATGTGAAGAACCAGCGGCATCTACATCTGCAGAACATGAAGAACCTGTGCATCTACATCTGCAGAATGTGAGAACCAGTGGCATCTACATCTGCAGAACGTGAAGAACCAGTGGATCTACATCTGCAGAACTCTGTGAGAACCATGGCATCTACATCTGCAGAAGATAATGAGTCTATGGGTCTCTGTGTGAGTCTATGGGTCTCTGTGCGGTANTCTATGGGTGTCTGTGTGAGTCTATGGGTCTCTGTGTGAGTCTATGGGTCTCTATGTGAGTCTATGGGTCTCTATGTGAGTCTATGGGTCTCTATGTGAAGGTCTCTGTGGAGTCTAGGTCTCTATGTGAGTCTTTATGTGAGTCTATGGGTCTCTGTGTGAGTCTATGGGTCTCTGTGTGAGTCTATGGGTCTCTATGTGAGTCTATGAGTCTCTAGTGGTCTATGGGTCTCTGTGTGAGTCTATGGGTCTCTGTGGATCTATGGGTGTCTGTGTGAGTCTAGGGTCTCTGTGTGAGTCTATGGGTCTCTATGTGAGTCTATGGGTCTATGTGAGNCTATGGGTCTCTATGTGGTCTATGGGTCTCTGTGTGAGTCTATGGGTCTCTATGTGAGTCTATGGGTCTCTATGTGAGTCTATGGGTCTCTGTGTGAGTATGGGTCTCTGTGTGAGTCTATGGGTCTCTATGTGAGTCTATGAGTCTCTATGTGAGTCTATGGGTCTCTGTGTGAGTCTATGGGTCTCTGTGTGAGTCTATGGGTCTCTGTGTGAGTCTATAGGTGTCTTGTGATGAGTCTATGGGTCTCTGTGCGATGGTCTATGGGTCTCTGTGTGATGGTCTATGGGTGTCTGTGTGAGTCTATGGGTGTCTGTGCGATGTGTCTATGGGTCTCTGTGCGAGTAGTCTACGGGTCTCTGTGTGAGTCTACGGGTCTCTGTTGAGTCTATGGGTCTCTGTATGAGTCTATGGGTCTCTGTACGAGTCGATGGTCTCTGTGCGAGTCTATGGGTCTCTGTGTGATGAGTCTATGGGTCTCTGTGTGAGTCTATGGGTCTCTGTGCGNGTAGTCTATGGGTCTCTGTGCGAGTCTATGGGTCTCTGTGTGAGTCTACGGGTCTCTGTGTGAGTNAGTCTGTGGGTCTCTGTGTGAGTCTACGGGTCTTTGCGCGATTCTATGGGTCTCTGTGTGATGGTCTATGGGTGTCTGCGTGTGATGAGTCTACGGGTCTCTGTGTGAGTCTACGGGTCTCTGTGCGAGTAGTCTATGGGTCTCTATGTGATGAGTCTATGGGTCTCTGTGTGAGTCTATGGGTGTCTGTGTGAGTCTATGGGTCTCTGTGTGAGTCTATGGGTCTCTGTGCGAGTAGTCTATGGGTGTCTGTGTGAGTCTATGGGTCTCNGTGTGAGTCTATGGGTCTCTGTGTGAGTCTATGGGTCTCTGTGTGAGTCTACGGGTCTCTGTGCGATGAGTCTACGGGTCTCTGTGTGGTCTACGGGTCTATGCGCGAGTCTACGGGTCTCTGCGTGAGTCTATGGGTCTCTGTGTGAGTCTATGGGTCTCTGTGCGAGTCTATGGGTCTCTGCGCGAGTCTATGGGTCTCTGTGTGAGTNGTATGTGTCTCTGTGCTAGTCTACGGGTCTCTGCGTGAGTCTATGGGTCTCTGTGCGAGTAGTCTACGTGTCTCTGTGTGAGTCTACGTGTCTCTATGCGAGTCTACGTGTCTCTGTGNGTGAGTCTACGGGTCTCTACGCGAGTCTACGGGTCTCTGCGTGTGGCAGCGCCAATCCTCACCGACGACCGAGAGCTTGACGCTCCCTCGAAGCTCCCGCCGGGAAGGTGTCGACGCGGCACACGAAGCGGCCCCGTCTCCCGGCCGCACGTCCAGCAGCTCCAGCGACGCGTCGNCCGGCGGCCCCCGACGCGGAACCGCAGGCGGCCCATGAGGGGCGAGTTGGCGTAGGCCGTGCCGTGCCGCGGGCTGAGCACGGCCAGACTGGTCCTCGCCCCGACGTCGTCGTCGTCGTCGTCGCCAGCGGACGCCTTGAGCCAGTTGACCTGCGCCACCGCGGCGGTGGCGCCGCCACGCAGGAGGCAGCGGAGCAGCGCAACCTTCTGGCCGACCAGCGCGGTGAGCTGGCCGGCCGTGTCGACGGCCACACGAGGGCTGGGTGGGGAGAGCGCGCAGAGTTCAGAGTTCAAAGTTCAAGTTCATTTATTAGGTAGAGCCCTGTGAGCCATTCGGCTCTTGAATCGGGTGCAACCGCAACAAACAAAAAAACATGAACAAGAAAATATCTTAAAGTGACTGAGTGCAAACAGAAAATCCAAGAAAAGACAGCAAAATGTTGCAGAAAAATCACCGTACACCAACGCTGTGCAAACATCCAGTGGGATGCAAGTCAAACAACAACAACCACAAGGCAACTTAGATTAAGAGACCCATAGACTACTCACGCAGAGACCCAATGACTCACCACGCAGAGACCCACAGACTACTCACAGAGACCCATAGACTACTCAGAGACCCATAGACTACTCAGAGAGACCCATAGACTACTCACAGAGACCCATAGACTACCACAGAGACCCACAGACTACTCACAGAGACCCATAGACTACTCATACAGAGACCCACAGAGACCCACTACTCAGAGACCCATAGAACACTCACAGAGACCCAATGACTACACGCAGAGACCCACAGACTACTCACAGAGACCCATAGACTACTCACAGAGACCCACAGACTACTGACCCTAGACTACTCAGAGACCCATAGAACACTCACACAGAGACCCAATGACTCACCACAGAGANCCACAGACTACTCATAGAGACCATAGACTACTCATGACCCCACAGAGACCATAGACTACTCAGAGACCCATAGAACACCACACAGAGACCCAATGACTANCACACAGAGACCACAGACTACTCATAGAGACCATAGACTACTCATGCAGAGACCCATAGACTATTCATAGAGACCCATACACTACACACAAGACCCATAGACCACTCACAGTGACCCATAGACTCACCACACAAAGACCGATAGACTACTCAGAGAGACCACAGACTACTCAGAGACCCATAGACTACTCATATTTAGACCCCACAGAGACGATAGACTACTCATAGAGACCCATAGACTCACCACACAAAGACCCATAGACTACTCACAGAGACCCATAGACTACTCAAGAGACCCACAGACTATTCACGCAGAGACCCACTTCACACACAC
>MU249771.1:36361-56361 GCA_018977245.1 Lethenteron camtschaticum
GAAAGCTTCAAATCTAGAATTGCTCATTGTCCACCGGTCTAGGCGTCACACTTGGGTGGCGACGGTGCCTTTGCAATTGCGGCACCTAAACTCTGAAACTCGTTGCCCCTTCGAGGTCAGGACTTCTTAGACACAAATCTTAAATTTTGGACTAAAAACGCATCTGTTTAAAATGTCTTTCTCTCTTTTGTTATTTTTAAACGTCTTCTTCACTTCTTTTCCTTGGTTGACGTTCAACTATTTTCCACCTTCCCATGCATAGCGCCCTGAGAACGATTGTTTAAGGGTGCTTGAAACATTTTAATGATTATTAATAACTCAGTTTACAGAATAGCGCAAAGTTGCACGAAACAAAGGCTGAAATACGTTGTAACTTGTTTTGCACACTACCATTGGAATGGGGAGCTTTTTAATTGTTATCAGGATGTGAATTGAGATATTTGGCACAGCTCTGCTGCCATTTTTTCCCATGATGCATCCAGGACCCCTTGAGCTGTTTGGGGCCATAAACTTTTTAGTTGCTGAACCCTCATCACAATCCTGCGCTGTAAACGCATGGAAAATAAATGTTTCTCAACAATGTTTTCCTGATAATTTGTCCTGACACTTATGTCAATAAACACGTTTTCAGAAACGCGATGTAATTAACGGACCAATGGAACACTTTGTGGCACTGTTGACCAAAACTGTTGGCCCAATAAATTCCGCGACAAACGTTCATAACAGAATTGGTGCATTTTACAAGTTTGATGTGAATGTTTCATTTTAAGTAAAATAACAAGGCGTAGGCCTGGTACACGTGTAGCGTGGTGACACCCACTTTTATTAGGTTTTACAGAAGCAGGTACTCGAACAGGCTACAATTATGATTGCGAAGATAACATTAATCATGAAACATGTCTCACAGCGTGAAAAACAAAACCGTAAAATGGTGTTTAGCAGTGCCAGCTGTGGTGACGAGATGTCAACTACCTCGTCTGCGATGCAAGGAGGTCGTGGATTTGATCACAACCCTAATCTGTCGCTCCACACGAAGCTTCGGGTCTTCTCAGCCACGGTCATTCCATCCCTTCTCTATGCTTGTGAAACGTGGACCCCTCTTATGGAACATCTGCGCCGATTAGAAAGATTCAGGCTGGCCTGCCTATGATCCATCATGGGCTTAACCAGGCTTATTTTTGCTGGATAAAGGGGGGTAAACGGGTTAGAGAAGAGATGGACCGATGCAGTACAGGAGGTTATGGAGCTGAGTGGACTTGCCAAAGACTGGTACGAGTGGTGTCAAGATTGGCTTCTGGAGGAGGCTCGTGCAGGACGCCACTGGGCAGTTGGATGCAGTCGCCTTCCAACAACAACAGAGGAAAAAGGAGCAACGCTCACGACGAGTGGAGAGCCAGGCGGAGAGCCAGGCGGCTAAAACACAGCAAGATGGCACAGCAAGGGCACAGGTGGTGCATCTGCCAGTCATCTCAGTCAACCCATTGTACCTGGGTCTATCCCATGACCCACTGTCAGTGAGCCTTCGACACTTCACGTGGACTCAGAATGCACCTGGCCTACCACAGGCAGTGTGGTAACATCACCGTCACTCAGTAGGGTATTTGTACGTGCATTCCCCGTGTATCTCTTTATGTGTGCATGTGCATGCCTGCCCCGGTGTGTACAATTGTGTTGACTGATTGCACTCCTTCCGACAATAAAGCCAGCATCAGGACTCACGGTAAGTCAGAATCATAATATTTATTTACATTCGCAACAAACACTACCTCGATAAAAATGTACATTCTAATCTTAACTCTTGATACATTATGAAAAATATTTACAAATCACATTGACAAATGTGCCTGTATCCACATCCATTTCATATGCGATCAGGTCTCTGAAAAAATTATATTGTCGGCAGAAGAATGTCCTAAGTCGTTTCCAGAGGCCTTTTTTCTTGTGGATCTTGGCAGCGACCGGCACCCGTTCCGGCTCCCGTGCCGTCTCCTGTGCAGGCTCCATTTCCGGCTCCTGTGCAGGCTCCCGTGCCAGTTGCTGTCTCAACGAGCTGCGCTGAATAAGCTCCTGCTGCTGCTGATGATGACACTGCTCCCGTGCCGGCTCGCGTGCCGGCTCCCATGCCGGTTGCTGTCTCAACGAGCTGCGCTGAATATGCTCCTGCTGCTGCTGCTGCTGCTGACGATGATATTGCTCCTGTGCACATTCTTTGATCTCCTGTTGCTCGAGGACTGCACGGCTGCTCTTGTACAGGAGGTGGCTTTGGAGAGTCCACGTGTGCAGCTTCCCAGCGGGCACTGTGGAAGACACAGCAGAGAGGGATGAAACGTCAGGGGTCAATATTGGAAACACAAGCACCGAGCGATGATTGCATCGATGTTCAAAATAGCTTTTGGTAAACGTTGCAATTTTCTTTGGTAAGGTTACCTAATTCCTGCCCAACCCTGCTCAATGGATCCACCACGAAGCACTTTGATTGATTGACTGATGCGGCGATGCTCATTGATTCATGCAAGCCATCCTGTCATTCAATGGCTTCCTCGTCACTAATGTATAGGTATTACCACGGCCATAGTTGTCATCAATGTTACATCTGGATACCTCCGCTAATGTCAAGGACTCAATTTACTAGGTTGACCGTTTCCTGAGCTCGACCATGCACACTCATCATATTAGAGGACAAACTATCTTCATCCTTCTTTGCGCACTCTGTTGCACTATCTTATGATCTCGTGCTTAAGTGTTGTAAAATAATAAGTAATAAGAAATATACAGCCCTTTGTCAATCCGTTACTTATTGAAAAATACCTCCGCCATGCGCGAAAGTCATGGAAGCGTTTTACTTTTCGTCACTGTGCTTGAAACTGCAGGTGGGTGTACAACGCAACCTGGAATCTGTTCTAAATATCACTCACCACTCATTATAGCCGCGGCTCAATTCACAGTGCAGCACAGAAACAACTTTGCAACTGTTTCCATCATATTGTTTCAAACGATTAATTAATTCAGTCTGGCTANCCCCCCCCCCCCCCGAGTTGGCAATGCCGTCTGCTACTTACTCTTTATCAGCGAGTCGTGGAACTCCCTGGCTGTGGGTGCGTGCTTGCTCTGGTGGCGAGGCCATTATCCAGAGCAGCGGCGGTGACATTGGTGGTGGTGGTGGCGGTGCTCAGGGCAGTCATGGTGGCATCTTCCTTGCTGTGAACACAAGAAACAACAAGCGGCAAGAATGTCAAAGGCTGAACTCTGCAATAGAATACAGAATAAGGGCAAGTAGCTAGTCGTAATCAACTATTAGTTTATCATAGTTGAATATAGTGAAATAAATTATGTTCACCATAAATGATGTTTACTATGTGAGAAAGGCTACCACTCGATAACCTCCACTATCCACAACAACCATGCCACAACCGTACACAACTGCCATTCATATGGAGCTGGAGGTTTCCCAAGTTATAATCACGATGCAAGTGACCCTATTCCTCAAACACTTTGTAGCAGCCCTTTAACGATTGTTAATCCCTGCGTTGTGTGCATCACTCGTTACTTCACCTACACTGCGGCCTGCTCTGCAGGTTTCTGGCAACGTCAGGCTCACCAACCACCTCTTTTGATCAAGGGTTTAAGCCTTATTGTGCCATCATGTCAGATCTTCACCAATTTCTCTCTCCTCTGAGAAAACCCAGACCATTATCGCTCGCTAAACGGCTANGGATGAAAACTCAATGAGAGGGTTGGTCTGATTCGGGATGACGTCTCGAATTCGCCTCGGTGTCTGCTGAGGTGAGCACAGCCTTGCTGTCAAAAGAAATACATCAATCCCAGCTCGCTCTCAGCACCATTATGTCCCTGTCACTGCTGCTGGAACGGCTGTCCGAGTTGTCCCAGCTCACGGCATCCCACGGCCAGCTCGTCCTTTTGGACAGCGGCGTTGACCTGCCCCTTGATTGTGCCGGGCTAGAATCCCTCTCCGCTAGCCGTGCGTCTGCTGATTGTGCGTTTGTGCAGCTGCAGTGGCAACGCATCTGCAGCTTGTTCACTGCGCTTGCTTTTACTCACTCCGAGAGGACTTCGTTCTTCCGGGACTGCACCGTGACCGCCTCCTTTTCCACCTCCTGTCCCAAGCAGGTGCCCTCAGTCGACCAGGGCCAGGACTCTGGGATGTCAATTTCCACAGTGCGCTCGTAGCCAATGCGCATGAATTGAAGTTGAATGGTTTTTTTCTGCTCTTGCTGATGTGGCTGCTGCTGCTCCTGTGAGTCTTTTTTTAAACTGCTCCTGTTTATTGTGGTCTACACAGGTTTTCCTGTGAAGTGCCACATTGCTGTGAGCAGACGGTCCAATGGTCTGCCTGGATAGCTTCCCAGGGGACACTGTGGGAGAAAGAGCAGAGAGATATTAAACGGACAGTGGTCAGTATTGGAAACACAAGCACAGAGCGATGATTGCATCGATGTTCAAAATAGCTTTTGGCAAACGTTGGAATTTTCTTTGGTAAGGTCACCTAATTCCTGCCCCAACCCTGCTCAATGGATCCACCACGAAGCACTATATAATACACAATGGGTTCTATGGAGGCCCGTCGTTAAGCGATTAGTTGTCAACAGGGGTGGTCGTTAAGTGGGGTTCTACTGTATGTGTTTGTTTCTCGAATTAAATAATATTTTCCTAATTTCACTATGAAACATTCTGGGAAAAGTATCAGCTTGTCTGACTTCCCTCCTAATATGCATATTGCTATTTCTGAGTAGAATGCCTTATAGTCTAAAAACGTCAGGTTCATTGGTAATTGAAATTAATTGTTATTTTACAGAATGTGATTACTGGTATGCATGGGGTCGGGAACCCATATGCAACTAATTACAACAATTTGGTCACCATAAGAAATTACGGATAAAGGTCGAAAATATTAGTGGTATAGCAGCCAAGGAATAGAAGGAATCCAAGAGTACATCGTATTATGTAATCCTATTATCCATGAATTTTGCGGATAAGATTCACGTGAAACATACATCATATTATCCACGAATAGATACAGATACACCAACATGGACTCACGCGAAAATACGTAAAGACACAAAAACAGACAGAACACACCCACTGAAACATGCATAATAAACACAACGACATGGATACACATAGAAATACAGAGACACACACAGAAACATGGAGACATTCAGAGACACACACAAGCACACCAAAACAGACATCGAGAGACACAGACATACAGAGACACAAACAGACAACGAGATGCAGGTACTGGACTTAGAGACACAGATAGGGATAAGTAGAGAAAGTAAAGTACAAAGACAGAGATGGCGAGAGACACATATAGACAGAAGCACTGAGACACCTGAGATAATATATGGTTGAGCAACATTGAGTGTGTGCAGACACTCTGTTATGTTGTATGTAAAGCAACATTATCAGTGGTTTTCATGGCCAGACACTTGTGTACACAGAAACACACACGCGTCGGTATCTGTGTAGGGCCTGAGAAGCCCCTGAATAAATCATTCATGTTTAAAACTCTTGATCCGCAATAACGTGGATTAGCAGCGTGCGTGATTACGATATTGCGTGTCGTCACCGTGAAGCGAGATCACGTGCGAGGGCGGGGCTTAATTATGTGACGTCACACACCGCAGGCCACGCCCATTACCTAGGATTATCTGCGTATTCATATTCTATACATTTTTGTGGAACGGAACCTTATTATCCGTGAATTGTGAGGAAAAGAGGAGTCACGTGAAAAAAACAATATTATCCGCGAATAGACATCGACACACAAACATGGAGACACACAAATCATCCACATACATAAAGACACAAAAAGCATAACACACCCAGAGACATGCATACACACACACACACACAAAACACGGATACACAGAGAAATACAGAGACACACACAGAGACATTCAGAGACAAACACGTGCACACAAATACACCGAGATAGAGAGACAGACATTCAGAGACACAGACGTCGAAATGCATGTACTGTACTTAGAGAAACACATAGAGATCAGGACACAAAGTTAGAGTACGAACACAGAGATGGAGAGAGACACACACATATAGACAGAAGCACTAAGACAGCTGAGATAAATGTGGTTGAGCAACATTGAGTGTGTGCTGACACTCGATGTCACGTCGTATGTAAGGCACGACCTCCTGTATACCAACAAAGACAAAGATCCCCGTATAGCCTTAACAGACTGTAAGGGGCAAGTGCTGTTAGCGAGCACCTATGAAGGCCGGAACGGTACACGAACGAGGGGTGGGTGGCCAGCACCACGCCGACAATGTATACAACACACACAAACACACACGCGCCGGTACCTGCGCAGGCCCTAAGAAGCTCCATTATCTCTTGATTAGCCCTCGACAAACAACAGGCTCCCGTCTTGTCAACCAGCAATAACGTCCACTCGAGGCGCGCACGTGATGATTGCGTGTCGTCACCGTTGAGCGCGGTCACGTGTGAGGGACGGGTTCTAATCTATGACGTCACACACCGCAGGCCACGCCCATCCCACGCTCGCTCCGCCCCCCTCACCGCTCTATGAAGCTTTGGTTTAACACGTGGCATTCGCGACCAATATCCGTATCTTCTTGGTTCTTTCGGTAAAGTCACGTAGAAGGGAAGTAATAAAATAATAAAAATTAAAACATCGTAAAATAATTCTTACGACGTTTCGGCCGAAACATAATAAAATAATTCTCACAACGTTTCGGCCGAAACGTCGTGAGAATTATTTTATTATGTTTTATTTTTATTATTTTATTACTTCCTTCTACGTGACTTTACCGAAAGAACCAAGAAGATGAATCCCTACAGTCACGAAAGCTTTAAATCGAGATGTAAACTAGTCCCTTTAAATAGGGCGAGGGGGGTCTACTAATGACTGAGAGTGACGCTGCTACCACTTACCCGAGCCTCCTGCTATTTAAATAACACTGGTGGTGGTCTACTTCTCTCACACTCTACCATTTACCCGATCCCACTGCTGTTAACATTGGCAGGGTCTACTAATGTAGTCCGTCTACCACTTATCCGAGCCTCTGTTGTGTGATGAGTCTATGGTCTCTGTGCTGTGTGATGAGTCTATGGGTCTTTGCTGTGTGATGAGTCTATGGGTCTCTGCTGTGTGAGTCTATGGTCTCTGCTGTGTGATGAGTCTATGGGCTCTGCTGTGTGATGAGTCTATGGGTCTCTGCTGTGTGATGAGTCTATGGGTCTCTGCTGTGTGATGAGTCTATGGGTCTCTGCTGTGTGATGAGTCTGTGGGTCTCTGCTGTGTGATGAGTCTATGGGCTCTGCTGTGTGATGAGTCTATGGGTCTCTGCTGTGTGATGAGTCTATGGGTCTCTGCTGTGTGATGAGTCTATGGGCTCTGCTGTGTGATGAGTCTATGGGTCTCTGCTGTGTGATGAGTCTATGGGTCTCTGCTGTGTGATGAGTCTATGGGTCTTGCTGTGTGATGAGTCTATGGGCCTCTGCTGTGTGATGAGTCTATGGGTCTCTGCTGTGTGATGCGTCTATGGGTCTCTGCTGTGTGATGAGTCTATGGGTCTCTGCTGTGTGATGAGTCTGTGGGTCTCTGCTCTGTGATGAGTCTGTGGGTCTTTGCTGCATGATAAGTCTATGGGTCTCTGCTGTGTGATGAGTCTGTGGGTTCTGCTGTGTGATGAGTCTATGGGTCTCTGTTGTGTGATGAGTCTATGGGTCTCTGCTGTGTGAAGAGTCTATGGGTCTTTGCTGTGTGATGAGTCTATGGGTCTCTGCTGTGTGATGAGTCTGTGGGTCTCTGCTGTGTGATGAGTCTATGGGTTTTGCTGTGTGATGAGTCTATGGGTCTCTGCTGTGTGATGAGTCTATGGGCCTCTGCTGTGTGATATGGGTTTTTGCGTCTATGGGTCTCTGCTGTGTGATGAGTCTATGGGTCTCTGCTGTGTGATGAGTCTATGGGTCTCTGCTGTGTGATGAGTCTGTGGGTCTCTGCTGTGTGATGAGTCTATGGNCTCTGCTGTGTGATGAGTCTATGGGTCTCTGCTGTGTGATGAGTCTATGGGTCTCTGCTGTGTGATGAGTCTATGGTTTCTGCTGTGTGTGAGTCTGTGGGTCTCTGCTGTGATGAGTCTGTGGGTCTTTGCTGCATGATAAGTCTATGGGTCTCTGCTGTGTGATGAGTCTGTGGGTATCTGCTGTGTGATGAGTCTATGGGTCTCTGCTGTGTGATGAGTCTATGGGTCTCTGCTGTGTGATGAGTCTGTGGGTCTCTGCTGTGTGATGAGTCTGTGGGTCTCTGCTGTGTGATGAGTCTGTGGGTCTCTGCTGTGTGATGAGTCTGTGGGTCTCTGCTGTGTGATGAGTCTGTGGGTCTCTGCTGTGTGATGAGTCTGTGGGTCTCTGCTGTGTGATGAGTCTATGGGTCTATGCTGTGTGAGGAGTCTATGGGTCTCTGTTGTGTGATGAGTCTATGGGTCTCTGTGTGAGTTATGGGTCTCTGTGTGAGTCTAAGGTCTCTGTGTGAGTCTATGGGTCTCTGTGTGAGTCTATGGGTCTTTGTGGTGAGTCTATGGGTCTCTGTGTGAGTCTATGGGTCTTTGTGGTGAGTCTATGGGTCTCTGTTGTGTGAGTAGTTGATGGGCCTCTGCCGTGTCATGCGTGTCGTCGTCCAGATCAGGAAGGAAATCGCGGAAAACAAAATCAAGATCTACGACTTCCCTGACGCGGAGTACGAGGAGTTGAACAAGATGGCCAAGAAGATCAAGGTTCGGGGCTCACGATGGCGGCGCTCTTGTCGTTTATTTGCCGACCGTGGTGGCGATGTTTAATGTCACACGCGCTCTACACACACACACACACGTTGACTACGCACCACACTAGGTACTCATTTGCGGCGAGTGCTGTTAGGGTGAGTAGCACCTGTGAAGGCTACCTACCGGCACGTGCCCTCCACCCCATGGCCTTTTTAACGACAAACTGATGATATACGTCATCGCGATGGAAAGGGTTTGGTGTACCGGGTTCATTTTCTAACCAGGATGGAGGTTGGAGGAGGAGCATCACTAGATTTAAAATGAAGCCATTGGGAGCTGTAATTAGTTTATTAGCAAAACCGAAGTGTAAAAAAGCAATANTTTTTGACAATTTTACACGACGTTTTGCTGGAGATCAACACCCGGGTTCTTGGTTGGCAACAAAAACTCCCACCCAGAGTGACGTTTTGCTAATAAACCCAAATCTGTGAGCATATTGTCACATTATGTGACAACTTGATTTTTTACATTTAAACATGTTTATATTTAAACATTGAAATCATACCTACATAGCTCTGAAACCCACTCAACACTAATGATAAACTCCGCTCACACCAAACACACATGCGTAGATCTTGACTTAAAGTTGTCGTGACTGCAGGAATTCATATTCTATGGTCTTTAGGTAAAGTCACGTAGATAGAAATTTTATGAAAATAAAGTGAATATTTTTTTAAACACTGACGTAGACTGTAGCCTGGTTATAAAATTTGGTAGTGTACTGACAGTCTACAGTGTAGACTGTAGCCTGGTTATTAATGGGTGAGTGTACTGACAGTCTATAATGTAGACTGTAGCTGGTTATTAAGCTGGAGTGTAGGCCAGTCTATAATGTAGACTGTAGCTGGTATTAGCTGGAGTGTAGGAGTCTATAATGTAGACTGTAGCTGGTTATTAAGCTGGAGTGTACTGGCAGTCTAAATGGACTGCAGCTGGTTATTAAGCTGGAGTGTAGCAGTCTATAATGTAGACTGTAGCTGGTTATAAGCTGGAGTGNACTGGCAGTATAATGGACTGTAGNCTGGTTATTAAGCTGGAGTGTAGCAGTCTATAATGTAGACTGCAGCTGGTTATTAAGCTGGGTGAGGTTCTAGGTCTCTAATGGGTCTGGGTGTCTCTATGGGTCTCTATGGTCTGGTTGTCTGTATGGGTCTCTAGGGTCTGGGTGTCTCTGTGGGTCNCTGGGTCTATGGGTCTGGTAGTCTGTGGGTGTCTCTATGGGTCTCGCTGGGTCTGGGTGTGTGGTCTCTATGGGTCTGGGTGTCTCTATGGGTCTCTGTGGGTCTCTATGGGTTGGGTGTGTGGGTTCTNTGGGTGTCTCTGTNGTCTCCATNGGTCTGTGGGTCTCTGTGGGTACTGGGTGTCTGTGGGTGTCTCTATGGTCTCTAGGTCTCTGGGTCTGTGGGTCTCTGTGGGTGGTTCTGTGGGTGATCTCTATGGGTCTCTATGGGTGGTGTCTCTATGGGTCTCTATGGGTCTCTATGGGTCTGGTGNCTCTGTGGGTCTCTAGGTCTGTGGGANTCTGTNGGTCTCTATGGGTCTGGGTGTCTTTGTGGGTCTCTCTGGGTCTGGGTGTCTCTGTGGGTCTACTATGGGTCTGGGTGTCTCTGTGGGTCTCTATGGGTCTCTATGGGTGCTGGGTGTCTCTGTGGGTCTCTATGGTCTCTAGGTCTCTATTGGTCTGGGTGTCTCTGTGGGTGTCTCTATGGTCTGGGTGNCTCTGTGGTCTCTGGGTCTGGGTGTGTGGTNTCTGTGGGTGTCTCTGTGGGTCTCTATGGGTCTGGGTGNCTCTGTGGAGTGTCTCTATGGGTCTGGGTGTCTTAAAGTCTTAAAGTCACTTTATTGTCAAGTGTGTTACATGCATGACATACAACACAGATGAAATACAGTCCTCTCTCTTGGTCCCACGGTGCAACCAAGCAATTAAAAATTAATCACAATTAACAGACATAAATAAACAATAAACAATCGGCGATCAACACAAGATAAATAATCAAAATGTAATAGACTTAAAATAAACAACAGTCAAGAATTTTTAAAATGTAAAATATTATTTAAAAAAGTATTTAAAGAAATAAGATATTTAAACCAGTGTGATAGTGCGATGTAGTGCAATGTGCAGTCCAGAGATCAGGATGTACGAGTGAATGTGTTNGGGGTTCGGGTCAGGGGCAAAGGGGGTGGATGGGCAGAGGGGGGAGTGATGGTAGAGTAGGGAGGGAGTTGAGTCTCCTGACAGCCTGGTGAAAGAAACTGTCTTTGAGCCTGCTGGTCCTGGCTGGAAGACTCCGCATCTCCTCCCTGACGGCAGCAGGCTGAAGAGGCTGTGAGATGGGTGGGATCACCTGCAATCTTGATTGCTTTGCTGGTGATGCGGGTTTATAAATGTCCAGAGAGGGGGAGAGAGACACCAATGATCCTCTCAGCTGCTCTCACTATGCGCTGTAGAGTCTTGCGGCAGGACACGTGCAGGTGCCGTACCACACGGTGATGAGTCGTCAAGATGCTCTCAAGTGTGTAGAAGGTGGCATGTGGGGGCGGGGTCCTGCTCTTCTCAGTTGCGGAGAAAATAAGGCGTGTTGGTTTTTTGGCCAGATGCAGTGTTGTGNCTCCAGACAGGTCTAGATGTGCACACCCAGGAACTTGGTGCATCTCACCCTTCCACTGCAGCACCGTTGATGGTTGGAGTGTGGGTGTGCACTCTCCTGAAGTGGTGATGTGTGGTGGTGGTGTGNGGTGTGTGGNGTGTGGTGGTGTGTGTGAGTGTGGTGTGTGTGATGTTGTTGTGTGTGNTGNTGNGTGNTGTGTGTGTGTCAGCTGAAGCCGCTGTGTCTATGTTGATGTTGTNGTNGTTGTTGTGNTGTTGTTGTGTTGTTGATGATGTTGTTGTTGCAGCGGTATCAGCTACGAGAAGCCGCTGTCACCTGTGCAGGTGGCAGCGCTCAGGGCGGAGAGAATCGCAAAGGAGACGAAGGTGGGGGGGGTGGGGGTGGGTNGGGGGGGANGGGAGGGTGGGGGTGAGTAAGTGGTGGGGGGGGGGGTGGGTTAGTGGGGTGGGNGGTGNNTGGGTGGTNGGTGGTGAGTGGTGGGGGGTGGTGGTGGGGGGGTGTGAGTG
This sequence comes from Lethenteron camtschaticum, assembly GCA_018977245.1. Lineage (NCBI taxonomy): Eukaryota > Metazoa > Chordata > Hyperoartia > Petromyzontiformes > Petromyzontidae > Lethenteron > Lethenteron camtschaticum. The sequence continues at coordinate 48,303 of MU249771.1, forward strand.
GGTGGGGGTGGGTGGTGGGGGGGGGTGGGGGTGGTAGTGGGTGGGGGTNGGTGAGTGGTGGGGGTGGTGAGTGGGTGGGTGGGGGTGGGTGGTGGTCAGTGANTGAGTTAGTGGGTGAGTTAGTGGGTGAGTTAGTNGGTGAGTGAGTGGGTGAGTTAGTGGTNGGTGAGTGAGTGGGTGAGTTAGTGGTGGGTGGGTGAGTGAGTCAGTGAGTGAGTTAGTGGTGAGGTGAGTGGGAGGTGTGTGTGGGTGAGTTACCGCATTCACCACATCTCTCTCACTACTTGTGGTGAACATGCAAACACACACGGCTCTGATAATAACAATCACAATGTAACAATAGAGAATGCATTGTCTTTAATAACAGTGTGACTATAACAATNGGATTCTCAGAGAGAGAGAGAGTGGTGTGTGTACACATTCTTAGACCATCACCCCTNCCTCCCCCCCACCCCNCCATCCCCCCCCCTNCCTCCCCANCCCCTCCCTCCCCCCCCCTNCCTCCCCANCCCCTCCTCCCCANCCCCTNCCTCCCCCCCCTNCCTCCCCACCCCCCTCCCCCCCCCCTCCCCTNCCTCCCCCANCCCNCTCCCCCTCCCCANCCCCACCCCTCCCNTCCCCANCCCTCCTCCCCACCCCCTCCCTNCCCCACCCCTCCTCCCCANCNCCCTCTCCCCCACCCCCTNCCTCCACTNCCCCCACANCCCTCCTCCNCACCCCTCTCCTNCCCTCTCCTCCTCCCCTCCTNCCCCCCCTCCCTCCCCAGGCTCTGGCTGAGCAGCAGCAGCGCAGCGGCGGCGGTGTCAGCTGTAGCTGGAACTCACCACCCACTCACCCTGGTGAGTCTAGCAGGGGTGAGGGCATGTGGGGAGATGCATTGTGGGTGTGTGTCTGTGGGTCTCTGTGGGTCTCTGTGGGTCTCTGTGGGTGTCTGTGGGTGCTCTGTGGGTTTCTGTGGGTCTATATGGGTCTCTATGGGTTTATGTGTGTGTCTGTGGGTGTCTGTGGGTCTATGGGTCTCTATGGGTCTGTGTGTGTCTGTGTGTGTCTGTGGGTGTCTGTGTGTGTCTGTGTGTGTCTGTGTGTGTCTGTGTGTGTCTGTGTGTGTGTGTCTGTGGTGTGTCTGTGTGTGTCTGTTGTGTGTGGTGTCTGTGTGTGTGTGTGTGTGTCTGTGTGTGTCTGTGGTTTGTCTGTGTGTGTCTGTGTTGTCTGTGTGTGTCTGTGGGTGTCTGTGTGTGTCTGTGTGTGTGTGTGTGTGTCTGTGTGTGTGTGTCTGTGTGTGTGTGTGTGTGTGTGTGTCTGTGGGTGTTGTGTGTTTGGGTCNGTGGTTTGTGTGTGTGTGTGTCTGTGTGTGTGTGTGTGTCTGTGTGTGTCNGTGTGTGTGTGTGTGTCTGTGGTCTGTGTGTGTCTGTGTGTGTCTGTGGNTATCTGTGTGTCTGTGTGTGTGTGTGGTGGTGTGTGTGTGNCTGTGTGTCTGTGTTGTGNGTCTGTTGNGTGTGTGTGTGTGTGTGGTGTGTGTGTGTGTCTGTGTGTCTGTGTGTGTGTCTGTGTGTGNCGTGTGTGTGTGTGTGTGTGTCNGTGTGTGTGTGTGTGTGTGTGTGTGTGGGTGTGTNNGTGTGTGTNCGTGTGTGTCTGTGTGTGTGTGTNNGTGTGTGTTGTGTGTCTGTGTGTCTGTGTGTGTGTGTGTNCNTGTGTGTGTCTACGTTGTGTGTGTGTCTGGGTNCGTGTGTGTCTGTGTGTGTGTGTNCGTGTGTGTGTGTGTCNGTGTGTGTGTGTCTGTGTGTGTGTCTGGTTCTGTGTGTGTCTGTGTGCTCACNTGTGTGTGCTGTATGTGTGTGTGTCAGTGTGTGGTGTCTGTGTGTGTNTGTGTGTGTGGCCACCCACGTGACTGTCTGTCTGTGTGTACGTGTGTGTGTGTCTGTGTGTCTTTGTCTGTGTGTCAGTGTGTCTGTGTGTGTGTCTGTGTGTGTGTGTGTGTACNCTGTGTGTGTGTNCCTGTGTGTCTGTGTGTGTGTCTGTGTGTCTGTGCTTGTGTGTGTCTGTGCGTGTGTGTGTCTGTGTGTCTGGTGTGTGTGTGTGTCTGTGTGTGTTAGTGGGGAGCGATAGTGTAGCGGTTAGCGCGCTGCGCTATGAACCTGGCGACCCCGGTTCGATTCCCGCTCACGGCTAACACCAGTGACGATTATCTGAACCGGTCCTGGGCCTCCCCTAGGTCGACTCAGCCTTAAAGTGTGTGTCTTGTGTGTGTGTTAGTGGGGAGCGATAGTGTAGCGGTTAGCGCGCTGCGCTATGAACCTGGCGACCCGGGTTCGATTCCCGCTCACGGCTAACACCAGTGACGATTATCTGAACCGGTCCTGGGCCTCCCCTAGGTCGACTCAGCCTTAAATGAGTACTGGTGCGGTGTGTAAACATCGCCACTGGGGAGACAAAAGGGGTCGGGCGTGGTGCTGGCACTCACCCCCTTGTGTAACCTGTGTGTCTGTGTGTGTGGGTGTGTGNTTGTGTACGTGTGTGTGTGTGTGTCTGTGTGTCNGTGTGTGTGTGTCNGTGTGTGTGTGTCTGTGTGTGTGTCNGTGTGTGTGTGTCTGTGTGTGAGTCTGTGGTGTACGTGATCTGTGTGTACGTGTCTGTGTGTACGTGTGTGTGTACCTGTGTGTGTGTCTGTGTCTGTGTGTGGGTGTCTGTGTGGGTCCCCTCTTTGGGGACCGCGACAGTCTAGGGTCTCACTCTCAGTGTGCGGGTCCTGGCAAGGATTATTCAACATCGCCTTGCTAGGCACGCTGAGGAGAGGCTTGCAGAGCCCCAATGCGGTTTCAGGAAAGGGCGGTCCTGTACAGATGCCATATTTTCTGTCTGTCTGCTACAGCAGAGGTGTAGGGAATTCCAACAAGACCTACATCTCTGATTTATTGACCTGGTCAAGGCCTATGACACCATCAGTAGGCCTGGGCTTTGGGTTGTTCTTCGTGCTTTCGGAGTCCCTGACCCTCTGCTCACGATCATTAAGGACCTTCATGATGGTGAGCGGGCCCGGTAAAACTACGTGGCCGGGAGTCGGAGCCATTCCCTGTACACCTTGGGTGCCACATGGATGTCCTCTGGCTCCCACATTATTTAACATCTATTTTGACCACGTGGTTCGTGAAGCCTTCAGCAGCTGTACCGGGGAATTTCCATCTGGTATAGAGGCTGATCGATGNCCGGGTGCGATCAAGGATAGCTCCCTATTGGTCAACCACGTTATGTATGCCGATGATTTGGTAATAGCTGCTCATTCAGAAGAGGAGTTAGAGACGCTGCTGCTGAGACTGGAGCGTGCCACTAAGAGGTGGGCCTTACCATCAGCCCACCAAAACTAAGCACCTGCCTGGGTATTTTGTACCATCAGACACTCCACCACACAACTCCCAATCGGTGATGGGGCAGTTGTGGAGAAAGTGTAGAGTTACCCATACCTGGGCAGTGTGCTTATGACCGGCTCCAGTTTAACAGCAGAGGTCTCCGAATCAGTCGAGTGAAATCTTTTCATCAGTTTCGTAACGCTGTGTGGAAGCTACCTGGTCTGTCGCTCCGCACGAAGCTTCAGTTCTTCTCGCCACGGTCATTCCTCCCTTCTCTACGCTTGCGAAACGTGGACCCCCTAATGGAGCATCTTGTCAGTCAGAAACATTTAGGCTGGCATGCCTAGGATCCATCCTGGTTTAACCAGGCTGGATTGTGTGAGGAGCTCACAAATCCTTGGGCAAAGTCCCATCGGTGAGCTCCTCCGGCAGGTAAGGCTGCATTGGCTTGGTCATGTAGCCGCATGCCCAGCCACCGCATGCCGAAACAGCTTTTGTTCAGCCGGATCGAGGGACTAAATGGGCGCGACATGGGCTAGAGAAGAGATGGAGTGATGTGGTACAGGAGGACGTGGAGCTGAGTGGACTTGCCGATGACTGGTACCAGCGGTGTCAAGATCGGCCTCTGGAGGAGGCTCGTGAAGGACGCTACTGGCAGTTTGAGGTAGTCGCCTCCAACAACAACGGAGGGCGGAGGAGCGACGCTCATAACAACGAGCGGAGCGCCGGGTGGCTAAAGCACAGCAAGTTGGCACAGTAGGGGCACAGGTGGTGCATCAGCCAGTCATCTCGGTCATCTCAGTCAGTCGACCCGTGGCACCTGGTCTGCCCCGTGACCTCCTGCCAGCGGGCGTTCGACACTTCACGTGATCTCAAGGTGCACATGGCCTGGCACAAGCATCGTGGTGATGTGACCGCAACTTAATGGCGGATGGCGGTTGTTGTTGTATGTGTTGCCAGGTGAGTAGCAGTGTGTGTATGTGTTGNCATGTATGTGTAGTGTGTGTGTNGTGTNTGTGTAGTGTATAGTGTAGTGTATTTGTTTACAGCTATGAGAGTGGTTCCGTCAGTTCACCGCTATGTATATAGATGTGTGTATGNTTATAGTGTNGTGTATAGTGTNGTGTNATGTGTTCACAGCAATGTATAGATGTGTGTGTGTGTGTTCACAGCTATCTATATAGTGTGTGTATAGTGTAGTGTATAGTGTANTGTGTTCACAGCAATGTATATAGATGTGTGTGTGTGTGTGACGTAGGTCGCGGAGGGCAAACAGGCGGCCCACACGACGCTGGAGGCTTCCCGGTGAAGGTGGCGGTGGCCGGGCAGTCGCCGAGCGTCGCTGGCGCCCCGGGTTACCACTCGCTGGCGGGGCCTCCTCTGACGGGAACGGCACCGGGTGAGTTTCGCGAGGAACGCTCACACGTCCTCATACATTACGGCGTTGACTATTATTATTCATAATCAAGGTTTTGGGTTTAGATCGAATTATCCACTATACACTACACACTACACTACACTATACACTNCACTNCTACACTACACTACACTATATCACTTACACTATACACTACACTNTTACACACTACACTACNCTATACACTACACTANACACTATACTACACACTACCACACTATACACATATACACATACACTACACTACNCTACACTNCAACACACTATACTATACTATACTACNCTATACACTAATATACACNTACACACTACACTACATACACTATACACTACTNTACATATATANACACATACACTAACACACTACACTATACACAANACCACACATACACACTATACACTACACTACACTACACTATACACTACACTACNACACTATACACTATACATGCACTATACACTATACACGCAATATAACCCATACACATCCTCTACCATGGAGCGTGTATATTATTGTTGTTAATGAAAACACTCCTCTTGAAATTCGACTCGTTTCCAGGGCGGCAGATCCGGCGAGCCGGCCCCCCCCACGGCAGTTCCGCAGCAGCAGCGACGATGTCGCCGCGGGAATTGCGTCGGCACCGTGACGAGTCGCGGGACTTGAGACGGAGCTGAGGGCGACGCCGAGGCCNACCAGGAGCCCCCGGCAGCGCCGGCGCGGCACCGGCCGCACGGCTTGGGTTTAGCGCGAGCGAGTGTCACCGTCGCGGCGACCGTCTGTGCTCTTTGTGAAGATCGAGCGGCGGAGCGCGGCACCCGCTCACGCGGCGGTGTGGGGGCACGTCGGCACCAGCCTCGTAGCTCGGGGATTCGGCTCTGCTGGGTTTGTAACCCCAGAGTACTGAGAGCAGAGGTCGCAAACGGGGTTTGATTCCTTACCGATACCCGTACCGGCCGGTATCGGTANGGTACGGGTACCCGATTGCGACCTCTGGATGAAGCCACGTTGCAGGCGCGGGTGGTAGGAACTTGAATTGTGAGAAGAGACAAGTCGTTGGGAAATGAGTGACAAACGGTACTCACCAGTGACTCACGGCTACCGTACCGGCCGCACCAGGGTCGCAAAGGGTATCGGTAGGTACGGCAATCGGTACCGTTGCGACCTCTGATTGAGAGTCAATCTCCTTAAAACGCGTTTTTTTGTGGCATCGTGGCTTTCGCATTGGGCCAACGTATAAATGCACGAATCGGGGGGATTTTGATTTAAAGAAACCCACATTTTTTGTTTCTTTAGCTAACTTCTTAATTTGCGTGAGTTTCTGTTTTCANTTTTTCGTTAAATTTCCTCACTCCATTGGTGGATCGGAGGGCCTGAGTTTAGCGGCGCACGTCGTTATTACACCATAACAGCCGGCTCCCATTTATATTGACAAAACAAACGGCATTTAAGATTTGGCTATGCGGTTTGTGAACAGCTGTGGCCAAATCTGAACATCAGGTGACGCGGTGTTGTATATATTGTTTTTCTGAAAAGTATAAAATGAAATTGGGAAATCATGTTTAGATATCTCGCGGATAAGAAGAGTCACGCGGTATTCTCATGTCATTTTGCTCCTTTTAGCTGGAAGGTAAAGATTCGCAGATGGCCCACAGATAATAAGATCAGCAGCTCTGTTGGTGTTCCCCGTGTCACAGCGGATCACAGCAGTTCTGCATGAATTTTGCGCAGTGTTTGAAAGTTAACCTGGTAACATTCTAAAGAGTTTGTGTCGTTGTAGATATCTCATGATGTCATGAATTCCATCTCTGTAATCAACGTGACAGTTGCTATGAGATGTTGACTACCTCGCCTGGTCTACAGGAGGTCGTGGTTCGATCTCTCTCTCATCATCATCACGGTGGCTATGAGATGTTGACCACCTCGCTGGTCTACAGGGGTCGTGGTTCGATCTCTCTCATCATCACGGTGGCTATGAGATGTTGACCACCTCGCCTGGTCTACAGGAGGCGTGGGTTCGATCTCTTCATCATCACGGTGGCTATGAGATGTTGACCACCTCGCCTGGTCTACAGGGGTCGTGGGTTCGATCTCTCATCATCACGGTGGCTATGAGATGTTGACACCTCGCCTGGTCTACAGGAGGTCGTGGGTTCGATCTCTCTATCATCATCACGGTGGCTATGAGATGTTGACCACCTCGCCTGGTCTACAGGAGGTCGTGGGTTCGATCTCTCATCATCATCACGGTGGCTATGAGATGTTGACACCTCGCCTGGTCTACAGGAGGTCGTGGTTCGATCTCTCATCATCATCACGGTGGCTATGAGATGTTGACCACCTCGCCTGGTCTACAGGAGGTCGTGGTTCGANCTCTCTCATCATCACGGTGGCTATGAGATGTTGACTACCTCGCCTGGTCTACAGGAGGTCGTGGGTTCGATCTCTCATCATCATCACGGTGGCTATGAGATGTTGACCACCTCGCCTGGTCTACAGGAGGTCGTGGTTCGATCTCTCATCATCATCACGGTGGCTATGAGATGTTGANCACCTCGCCTGGTCTACAGGAGGTCGTGGTTCGATCTCTCNCATCATCATCACGGTGGCTATGAGATGTTGACTACCTCGCCTGGTCTACAGGAGGTCGTGGTTCGATCTCCATCATCATCACGGTGGCTATGAGATGTTGACCACCTCGCCTGGTGTACAGGAGGTCGTGGTTCGATCTCCTCATCATCACGGTGGCTATGAGATGTTGACCCCTCGCCTGGTCTACAGGAGGTCGTGGGTTCGATCTCTCTCNTCATCATCACGGTGGCTATGAGATGTTGACACCTCGCCTGGTCTACAGGAGGTCGTGGGTTCGATCTCTCTCATCATCACGGTGGCTATGAGATGTTGACTACCTCGCCTGGTCTACAGGAGGTCGTGGTTCGATCTCTCTATCATCATCACAGTGGCTATGAGATGTTGACACCTCGCCTGGTCTACAGGAGGTCGTGGGTTCGATCTCNCTCATCATCATCACGGTGGCTATGAGATGTTCACACCTCGCCTGGTCTACAGGAGGTCGTGGGTTCGATCTCTCCTCATCGTCACGGTGGCTATGAGATGTTGACTACCTCGCCAGGTCTACAGGAGGTCGTGGGTTCGATCTCNCNTCATCATCATCACGGTGGCTATGAGATGTTGACCACCTCGCCAGGTCTACAGGAGGTCGTGGGTTCGATCTCTCTCATCATCACGGTGGCTATGAGATGTTGCCACCTCGCCTGCTACAGGAGGCGTGGGTTCGAT
>MU249771.1:61361-87493 GCA_018977245.1 Lethenteron camtschaticum
CCTGTGGCATCTACATCTGCAGAATGTGAAGAACCAGTGGATCTNCATCTGCAGAACGTGAAGAACCAGTGGATCTACATCTGNAGAACGTGAGACCATGGATCTCTCTGTAGAACATGAACCAGTGGATCTACATCTGCAGAATGTGNAGAACCAGTGGATCTACATCTGTCAGAACGTGNAGAACCAGTGGATCTCTCTGTGAGTGAACCAGTGGNATCTACATCTTCAGAACTGTGAGTCAACCAGTGGATCTCTAGTGAATAGTCTATGGGTCTCTGTGCGAGTCTATGGGTGTCTGTGTGAGTCTGGGTCTCTGTGTGAGTCTATGGTCTCTGTGGAGTCTAGGTCTCTNCGAGAGTCTATGGTGTCTGTGTGAGTCTATGGGTCTCTGTGTGAGTCTACAGGTCTCTGTNTAGTCTATGGTCTCTGTATGAGTCTATGGGTCTCTGTGTGAGTCTATGGTCTCTGTGCGAGTCTATGGGTCTCTGTGTGGTCTATGGTGTCTGATAGTCTATGGGTCTCTGTGTGAGTCTACGGGTCTCTGTTGAGTCTGTGGTCTCTGTGTGAGTCTATGGGTCTCTGTGCGAGTCTATGGGTCTCTGTGCGAGTCTATGGGTGTCTGTGTGAGTCTATGGGTGTCTGTTGTCTATGGGTCTCTGTGCGAGTCTATGGTCTCTGTGTGAGTCTATGGTCTCTGTGCGAGNAGTCTATGGTGTCTGTGTGAGTCTATGGTCTCTGTGTGAGTCTATGGGTCTCTGTGAGAGTCTATGGTGTCTGTGTGAGTCTATGGTCTCTGTGCGAGTCTATGGTCTGTGCGCTAAGTCTATGGTGTCTGTGTGATGNGTCTATGGTCTCTGTGTGGTCTACGGGTCTCTGTGTGAGTCTGTNGGTCTCTGTGTGAGTCTATGGTCTCTGTGCGAGTCTATGGTCTCTGTGCGATGGTCTATGGGTGTCTGTGCGAGTCTATGGGTCTCTGTGTGAGTCTATGGGTCTCTGTGCGGAGTCTATGGTGTCTGTGTGGTCTAGGGTCTCTGTGTGAGTCTATGGGTCTCTGTGAGTCTATGGGTGTCTGTGNGAATGGTCTTGGTCTCTGTGTGAGTCTATGGTCTCTGTGCGCTATGGGTCTCTGTGTGAGTCTATGGTNGTCTGTGNGAGTCTGTCTATGGTGTCTGTTGTCTATGGGTCTCTGTGGTGTCTAGGGTCTCTGTTAGTCTGTGGTCTNTTGTGGTCTATGGTCTCTGTGCGAGTCTATGGTCTCTGTGAGTCTATGGTGTCTGTGATAGTCTATGGTCTCTGTGTGAGTCTATGGTCTCTGTTGTCTATGGTCTCTGTGTGAGTCTATGGGTCTCTGTGCGAGTCTATGGGTCTCTGTGTCTATGGTCTGTGNGTGAGTCTATGGGTCTCNGTGTGNGAGTCTAGTGAGTCTATGGGTCTCTGTGTGAGTCTACGGTCTCTGTGAGTAGTAGTCTATGGGTCTCNGTGTGAGTCTAGGGTCTCTTGGTGAGTCTACGGGTCTCTGTGTNCGGGCTGTGTGAGTCAGGGTCTCNGTGTGAGCTNTGGGTCTCTGTGTGAGCTCGGGTCTCTGCGAGTAGTCTACGGGTCTCGGTGGTCNAGGGTCNCTGTGAGTCACGGTCCGTGTGAGNCGGGTCTCTGTGTGAGCTANGGGTCTCGCGGTCTATGGGTCTCTGTGTGTGTCCGGCNGTGNGGTCGGGCTCNGNGTGGCGAGTCATATGGTCNCGTGGGTCNAGGTCTCGTGTGAGTNTACGTCTCTNCGCGAGCTACNGGNCTCTGCGTGTGCAGGCAATTCACACGCACCAGAGNTTGACNTCCCTCGAAGCCCGNCCGGGAAGGTGTCGAGCCACAGAGGCCCCGTCTCCGGCGANGTCCAGGTCAGCGAGCGTCGNCCGGCGCCCCCGNCACGGAACCGCAGGGGCCCATAGGGCGAGTNGGCAGCCGTGCCGTGCCGCGGGCTGAGTTCACGGCCAGACTGGTCTCGCCCGACCCGCGTCGTCGTCGTCTCGNCGCCAGGCGGACGCCTTGAANTGACCTGCGCCACCGCGGCGGTGGCGCCCAGCAGGAGGCAGCGGAGCAGCGCAATCTNGCCGANCACGCGGTANCNGGCCCCGNGNCGACCACGAGGGCTGGTGGGAGACGCGCAGAGTTCAGATTCAAAGNTCAAGTTCATATTANGTGTATCTCNTGAATNGGGTGACACAAACNAAAAACATGAACAAGAANTACTCTTAAAGTACTGAGTGCNAACAGNAAATCCAAGAAAGACANCAAAATGTTCAGAAAAAACCCGTACACCAACGCTGTGCAAACAGTCCCANTGGACAAGTCAAACAACAACACCANAAGNCCTTANATTAAGAGACCCATAGACCACAGAGACCCAATGACTACACACAGAGACCCACAGACTACTCAGAGACCATAGACNACNCATAGAAACCCACAGCAGAGACCCANAGACTATTCATAGAGACTANCACACAAAGANCCATAGCAGAGACCCCATGATACCACACAAAGACATAGACTACTCAGAGACCCACAGACTATTACACCCACAGAGACCNATAGACTACTCAGAGACCCATAGACTACTCAGAGACCATAGACTACTCAGAGACCATAGACTACTCATACANCACACAAAGATCCCATAGACCACTCACAGAGACCATAGACTCACTCAGAGACCCCACAGANTACTCATAGAGACCCATAGACTCACCACGCACCCACAGAGACCCATAGACTACTCATAGAGACCCATACACTACCCACACAAGACCATNGACTCACTCACAAACCACTCAGACTACTCACAAACCAACTACTCACAGACCCACTACCACACCANTCACACACACACAAANANCNCTCTCACATTCACCCAACCAGCCCATCATAGAGACCCCCTCCACTCACCACACTCACCATAGCCCACTATATTTAGCCCAACTCACCACCACTNACNANTCACCANCCACTACNCACCNATAGCCCAATAGACCCANCCACTCACCACCACTCACCACCACNCACTCCACCCANCCANTNACCACTCACTCACTACTCACTCACCACCACNNACCTTCACCCAGCCACCACTCACCANCCACCCACTCACTCACCACCACCACTCACCCACCCACTCACCACCATTCACCCANCCACTCACTCACCCACCNCANTCTCCACCACCACTCACTCACCACCACCCACCACTCACCACCACACCACTCANCCACCACNACCTCACTCTCACCACNCACCCACTCACTCACCACCACCCACTCACTCACCACCACCTCACTCACTCACTCACCACTCANCCACCANCCACNCANCCACCCACNCACTCACCACCACCACCACNCACCACCANCCCCCCCCCCCNCCANCCACCACCACCACCACTCCCACCCACCCANCCACTCACNCANTCACCCACCACCACCACTNACCACCACCANCCACTCACTACCACCACCANCCANCCACCCACCCACTCACCACCACTCACTCACCCACCCACCCACCANCANNCCAGCCACCCCACCCACCACNCANTCACCACCACCCANTCACTCACNNANCCACCANCCACCACTCACCANCCATCACTCACCACCANCCACCCGCTCATTCACCACCACNCACTCACCCACGCGCTGTGTGGTGAGGGACGGAGACACACGGACAGTCGGAGANCATCCCTGTCTTCCACCAGTCGCTACNATTCTCANGCNGACGCAGTATTCATCCTCCTCANTTTCAGCGGAGTACCCANGAGCGGCATCACGATGAAGCGCTCACCCTGGAGTAGCACTCACTCAGTAGTAGTAGCACTCATCAACGCAGTAGNATCATCATCAACATCAGTAGTCAGCACGCACGACATCATCAGTAACAGCAGTATCATCATCATCACTAGTGGNACTCATCTCATCACGCANNGNATCATCATCNTCAATAGCACGCACGCATCATCATCACGCAGTNGCATCATCATCCAGCGCATCANCATCATTCNATAGTAGCAGCAGTAGTAGCATCANCAANCATAGTAGTAGCANCANTTATCATCATCAGTCANCATCAGTAGTCACAGCAGCAGTCNTATACANTNATCATCAGTAGCACAACACATCAGCAGTAGCATCATCACGTANCAGNNGCATCACATCAACATCATCATCGGCAGTAGCATCANCATATCAGNACATCATCAGCACACCTCAGTNGCANCANCACAGCANTGTAGCAGTAGCATNATCACAAATCATCATCAGTAGCAGCATCACAGTCCCACCACTCACACACACACATCTCCCGCCACGACCTCCANCCCCGTCACAACTCCCGCAGCCTCTCACCGTAGCGTCAGCGCCGTCTCTTGTTGAGATCTCAACCTNGTGGTNGAACTCCACGTGGTGGACACCACGTCTTCAACCTCGNCCCACGGAACGACACAGGACACNTCCACACCTCCACCAGCCTCCCACCACCACCACCACCGCCACCACCACCACCACCACCACCCACACCACCGCCGNCACCACCACANCANCGCCACCNCCTCCACAGTTNGATTGTGTAGACTCTCACCGCCNCCACCGCCNTCNTCATCGTCGCCGTCAAGGTCATCGTCNTCCNTCACGTCGTCNTCNTANTTGTCCCTCACCGCCATCCTCACCGCCATCATCAGTCGNCCTCACCGCCATCCTCACCGCCATCNTCACCGNCATCTCACCGCCATCTCACCGCCACNTCANCACCATCTCACGCCATCTCACCGCCATCTCACCACCATCTTCACCGCCATCATCATCGTCGTCATCGTCGTCTCTTGAACGTCAACCTCAACACCGCACTCCTCATCCTCTCCCATCCCCTCCTCCATCGTCACTTGTCGAGCCTCAGAATGAACGACGAGCGCTCAGCACAGCTGAGACACGGCAGGGGGGGGGGGGGCATGGGTGGGGGTGAGGAGAACCATCCTCGCCTGGAGAGGGGTTTGTGTGANCTCCCCTGTCTACAGAGTGAGTGAGTTTGTGTGATCTCCCCTGTCTACAGAGTGAGTNGAGTTTGTGATCTCCCCTGTCTGCAGAGTGAGTGAGTGGAGTTTGTGTGATCTCCCCCGTCTACAGAGTGAGTNGAGTTTGTGTGATCTCCCACTGTTCTACAGAGTGAGTGAGTTGTGTGATCTCCCCTGNTCTACAGAGTGAGTGGAGTTTGTGTGANCTCCCCTGNTCTACAGAGTGAGNTTGTGTGATCTCCCCTGNTCTACAGAGTGAGTNGAGTTTGTGTGATCTCCCCTGNTCTACAGAGTGAGTGAGTTTGTGTGACTGTCTACAGAGTGAGAGTTTGTGTGATCCCCTGTCTACAGAGTGAGTGAGTTTGTGTGATCTCCCCTGTCTACAGAGTGAGTNGAGTTTGTGTGANCTCCCCTGTCTACAGAGTGAGTNGAGTTTGTGTGATCTCCCCTGTCTACAGAGTGAGTGGAGTTTGTGTATCCCCTGNTCTACAGANTGAGTGAGNTTGTGTGATCTCCCCTGTCTACAGAGTGAGTGGGAGTTTGTGTGANCTCCCCTGTCTACAGAGTGAGTGGAGTTTGTTGATCTCCCCCTGTCTACACAGAGTGAGTGGAGTTTGTGTGATCTCCCCTGTCTACAGAGTGAGTGAGTTTGTGTGATCTCCCCCTGTCTACAGAGTGAGTGAGTTTGTGTGATCTCCCCTGTCTACAGAGTGAGTGAGTTTGTGTGATCTCCCCTGTCTACAGAGTGAGTGGAGTTTGTGTGATCTCCCCTGTCTACAGAGTGTGAGTNGAGTTTGTGTGATCTCCCCTGTCTACAGAGTGAGTGAGTTTGTTGATCTCCCCTGTCTACAGAGTGAGTGGAGTTTGTGTGATCCCCTGTCTACAGAGTGAGTGAGTTTGTGTGATCTCCCCTGTCTACAGAGTGAGTNGAGTTTGTGTGATCTCCCCTGTCTACAGAGTGAGTGAGTTTGTGTGATCTCCCCTGTCTACAGAGTGAGTNGAGTTTGTGATCTCCCCTGTCTACAGAGTGAGGAGTTTGTGTGATCTCCCCTGTCTACAGAGTGAGTGAGTGTGATCCCCCTGTCTACAGAGAGTTTGTGTGATCTCCCCCTGTCTACAGAGTGAGTNGAGTTTGTGTGATCTCCCCTGTCTACAGANTNAGAGTTGTGATCTCCCCTGTCTACAGAGTGAGTGAGTTTGTGTGATCTCCCCCGTCTACAGAGTGAGTNGAGNTTGTTGATCTCCCCTGTCTACANAGTNAGAGTTTGTGTGATCTCCCCTGTCTACAGAGTGAGTGAGTTGTTGATCTCCCCTGTCTACAGAGTGAGTGAGTTTGTGATCTCCCCTGTCTACAGAGTNAAGTTTGTGTGATCTCCCCTGTCTACAGAGTGAGTGAGNTTGTGTGATCTCCCCTGTCTACAGANANTGGAGTTTGTTGATCTCCCCTGTCTACAGAGTGAGTGAGTTGTGTATCTCCCCGTCTACAGAGTGAGTGGAGTTGTGTGATCTCCCCTGTCTACAGAGAGTGAGTTTTGTGTGATCTCCCCTGTCTACAGAGGAGTTTGTGTGATCTCCCACTGTCCTACAGGAGNTTGTGATCTCCCCTGTCTACAGANAAGTTTGTGTGATCTCCCCTGTCTACAGAGTGANTGAGTGAGTTTGTGTGATCTCCCCTGTCTGGCACAGAGAGTGAGTTTGTGATCTCCCCTGTCTACAGAGTGGTGAGTGAGTTTGTGTGATCTCCCCTGTCTACAGAGTGAGTGAGTTGTGTGATCTCCCCCTGTCTACAGAGTGAGTGGAGTTGTGTGATCTCCCCTGTCTACAGAGTGAGTGAGTTTGTGATCTCCCCTGTCTACAGAGTGAGTNGAGTTTTGTTGANCTCCCCTGTCTACAGAGTGAGTNGAGTTGTGTGATCTCCCCTGTCTACAGAGTGAGTGGAGTTTGTGTGATCTCCCCTTCTACAGAGTGAGTGGAGTTTGTGTGATCTCCCCTGTCTACAGAGTGAGTGAGTGGAGNTTGTGTGATCTCCCCTGTCTACAGAGTGAGTGAGTTTGTGTGATCTCCCCTGTCTACAGAGTGAGTGAGTTTNTGATCTCCCCTGNTCTACAGAGTGAGTNGAGNTTTGATCTNCCTGTCTACAGAGTGAGTGGAGTTTGATCTCCCCTGTCTACANAGAGAGTGAGTTTGTGATCTTCCCCTGTCTACAGAGTGAGTGAGTTTGTTGATCCCCTGTCTACAGAGGAGTGGAGTTTGTGTGATCTCCCCTGTCTACAGAGTGAGTNGAGTTTGTATGATCTCCCCTGTCTNCANAGANAGTGAGTTTGTGTGATCTCCCCTGTCTACAGAGTGAGTGAGTTNGTGTGATCTCCCCTGTCTACAGAGTGAGTGGAGTTGTTGATCCCCTGNTCTACAGANTGAGTGAGTTTGTGTGATCTCCCCTGTCTACAGAGTGAGTGAGTNGTGTGATCCCCTGTCTACAGANTGAGTGAGTTTGTNTGATCCCACTGTCTACAGAGTGAGTGAGTTGATCTCCCCCGTCTACNGAGTGAGTGAGNTTGTGATCTCCCCTGTCTACAGAGTGAGTNGAGTTTGTGATCTCCCCTGTCTACAGAGTGAGTGAGTTTGTATGATCTCCCCTGTCTACANAAGTGGTGAGAGTTGTGATCTCCCCTGTCTGACNGAGTGAGAGTGAGTGAGTTTGNATGATCTCCCCTGTCTACAGAGTGGAGTTTGTGATCTCCCCTGNTCTACAGAGTGGAGTTTGNTGATCTCCCCTGNTCTACANAGTGAGTGGAGTGAGTTTGNATGATCTCCCCCTGTCTACAGAGTGAGAGTGAGGGAGTTTGTGATCTCCCCTGTCTACAGAGTGAGTNGAGTTTGTGTGATCTCCCCTGTCTACAGAGTGAGTNGAGTTTGTGTGATCTCCCCTTTCTACAGAGTGAGTGAGTGAGTGGGAGTTTGTGTGATCTCCCCTGTCTACAGANTGAGTGGAGTTTGTGTGATCTCCCCTGTCTACAGATGTGAGTGAGTGGAGTGTGTGATCTCCCTGTCTACAGAGTGAGTGGAGTTTGTGTGATCTCCCCCTGNTCTACAGAGTGAGTGGAGTTNGTGTGATCTCCCCTGTCTACAGAGTGAGTGGAGTTTGTGATCTCCCCTGNTCTACANAGTGAGAGTGAGTTGTGATCTCCCCTGTTCTCAGAGTGAGTNGAGTTTGTATGATCCCCTGTCTGCANAGTGAGTGAGTGGAGTTTGTGATCTCCCCTGTCTCAGAGTGAGAGTGAGTGAGTTTGTGTGATCTCCCCTGTTCTACAGAGTGAGTGAGTTTGTGTGATCTCCCCTTTCTACAGAGTGAGTGGAGTTTGTATGACTCCCCTGTTCTACAGAGTGAGTGGAGTTTGTGTGATCTNCCCTGTTCTACAGAGTGAGTGGAGTTTGTATGATCTCCCTGTTCTACANAGTGAGTGAGGAGTTTGTATGATCTCCCCTGTAAGCCGAAACACACACAGGCAAAAAGAGTCACAGACATACACAGAAACCACAGACACCACACACACAGAGAGNCACACACACAGAGACACAGAGAGAGAGAGAGNCACAGAGAGACACANACACAGACACACACAGAGACACACACAGAGACACACACACACAGAGAACACACACAGAGACGTAGGCATATGCACAATCTCGTGACACTCACTCTCCCTCAAGGCACGACCTCAAGCGCGANCCAGGTGAGGACAGCGGTGGTGAGGACGGACGGAAATCTCACGCGGAGGAGTAGCGGCCACCGGCATCGTCCAGCGCGGAAGAGACGTCGCAGCACGTGTCTGCGTGGCAGCACAGACGTCTGCCAGAGGCACGTCTGAAGCTGCGCAGACAGAGACACANGGNAGTGGTGAGGTTGGTGGGAGTGAGTGGTGAGTNGGTTGGTGGTGGTGAGTGGCTGAGTGAGTGAGTGCTGAGTGAGTGAGTGGTTGGTGAGTGGTTGCGGTGAGTGAGTGGTGAGTGAGTGGGTGAGTGGTGAGTGGTGGTNGTGGTTGGTGGTGAGTGGTTCGTGAGTGGTTGGTGAGTGAGTGAATTAATNGTGAGTGAGTGGTTGGCGGTGAGTGAGTNGGTGAGTGGGTTGGTGAGCGAGTGGGTTGGTGAGTGAGTGACTTAATGGTGAGTGGCTGAGTGAGTGAGTGAGCATCTCACAGTTTGCTCTGAACTCTGTAGGTGACATTCAGGAACGTTGAGTTGGTGTGGTGGTGAGTTGATGCTTGAAGGGTCAACAGGTGGGGTCTCTCTCCTCCCCCCCACAGGCGCCACTTCAACGGGTCCAGCAAAGCGTCGCCAGGAGGTCTTGAGACTCCAAACGCACATTCAGTAGATACGGCGCAACTGGCAGATNGGNAAACAACACAGTGCGCTAACCACTGCACCACCACTCCACTNACACACAGTGCGCTAACCACTGCACCACCACTNCCCACACACACAGTGCGCTAACCACTGCACCACCACTCACACACACAGTGCGCTAACCACTGCACCACCACTCCCCACACACACAGTGCGCTAACCACTGCACCACCACTCACACACAGTGCGCTAACCACTGCACCACCACTCACACAGTGCGCTAACCACTGCACCACCCTACTCACACACAGTGCGCTAACCACTGCACCACACNCCACCCACACACACAGTGCGCTAACCACTGCACCACCACTCCCCCACTCACACACAGTGTGCTAACCACTGCACACCACTNCCNACACACACACAGTGCGCTAACCACTGCACCACCACTCACACACAGTGCGCTAACCACTGCACACACCCCCCCACACACACAGTGCGCTAACCACTGCACACCACTCCCNCACACACAGTGCGCTAACCACTGCACACCACTNCCCACACACACAGTGCGCTAACCACTGCACCACCACTCACACACACAGTGCGCTAACCACTGCACACCACCCNCACACACACAGTGCGCTAACCACTGCACCACCACCACACACACAGTGCGCTAACCACTGCACACCACTCCCACACACCACACACAGTGCGCTAACCACTGCACCACCACTCACACACAGTGCGCTAACCACTGCACCACCACTCACACAGTGCGCTAACCACTGCACCACACTNACACACCACAGTGCGCTAACCACTGCACCACACACACAGTGCGCTAACACACACACACGTGCGCTAACCACTGCACCACCACACACAGTGCGCTAACCACTGCACCACACTCCACACACACANTGTGCTAACCACTGCACCACANTNACACACACACAGTGCGCTAACCACTGCACCACCACTCACACACAGTGCGCTAACCACTGCACCNCCCACACACACAGTGCGCTAACCACTGCACCACACTCCNNCCACACACAGTGCGCTAACCACTGCACCACCACTCCCCCCACACACAGGCGCTAACCACTGCACCANCGCTCCACNCNCCCCACACACAGTGCGCTAACCACTGCACCACTCACTCACACACACAGTGCGCTAACCACTGCACACACTCCACACACAGTGCGCTAACCACTGCACCACCACTCCACACACAGTGCGCTAACACTGCACACACCCCACACACAGTGCGCTAACCACTGCACCACCGCTCCACACACAGTGCGCTAACCACTGCACCACACCACACACAGTGCGCTAACCANCGCACCACCGCTCCCCACTCACACACAGTGCGCTAACCACTGCACCANCCCCCCCCACACAGTGTGCTAACCANTGCACCACGCTNCCCCCNACACACAGTGCGCTAACCACTGCACACCACCCCCACACACAGTGCGCTAACCACTGCACCACCGCCCCCCCCCCACACACAGTGCGCTAACCACTGCACCACCGCTNCCCCACACAGTGCGCTAACCACTGCACCACGCTCCCCCACCACCACACAGTGCGCTAACCACTGCACACGCCCCCACACACAGTGCTAACCACTGCACCACCGCNCCNCCACACACAGTGCGCTAACCACTGCACACGCCNCCCCCCNCCACACAGTCGCTAANAATGCACCACGCTCCCACCACACNGTGCTAACCATGCACCACCACTCCCCACACTGCTAACCACTGCACCACGCTCNCACCACACAGTGCGCTAACCAGTGCACCACGCTCCACACACACACAGTGTGCTAACAGTGCACACGCTCCNACACACAGTGCACCACTGACCTCACCGTGGAGCACGTGACGAGGAGGGCTGCAGGAGGGAGAGGAAGAGGAGGCCAAGGCGGGGAGAGTCTCCTGCACGACGCCATCGNCTCCACACAAAGTCACGAACCGGTGCACGGCGAACGATTTAAGGTTCGATTAACTACACTCGCGTCGATTCATTGGGATAACATGGAATCGATTCCAGGCGAGTAATGGATGTCTGGAGTCCATTCCCATTGGGATAACATGGGAATCGATTCGCAGTCTAATCGCGTGGGAATCGAACAAGATAGACGAACCGTGGGGTGGGAGTGGTTTCTCTCTCAAACTTATCGATCTTTCACCACTTATCGACTNTGTAAGATCGTCGCCAGCCAGGTAGGCTGCTGTGGTGTTCTCTACACTNTGCTNCGCTGCNGCTGGTGGTGGTGGGTGNTGGTCCAGGNGNTGCNGGTGGTGTGGTGGTGCNGGTGGTGGTAAGGTGGTGCTGGTGGNGCTGGTGGTGGTGTGGTNGTGCTGGTGGTGGTGCTGTGGGNTGGTGGTCGGTGGTGTGCTNGTGGTGGTGGTNCTGGTCGGTGGTGCNGGTGGTGGTGTGGTNGTGTGCTGGTNGTNGTGNTGTGGTGGTGCTGGTGGTGTGTGCTGGTGGTGGTGCTGGTGGCTGCTGTGGTGTGGTGTGGTGGTGCTGGTGGTGGTGCTGGTGGTGGTGGTGGTGTGCTGTGGTGTGCTNGTGGTGGTGTGGTGGTGTGTGGTGGTGTGNTGCATGGTGTGGTGGTGCTGGTGTGTGCTGTGTGGTGTGGTGTGTGTGTGGTGGTGTGGTGGTGGTGGTGCTGGTGGTGGTGTGGTGTGTGTGTGGTGGTGCTGGTGTGGTGCTGGTGTGCTGGTGGTGCTGCTGGTGGNGTGTGGTGCTGGTGTGNTGTGTGGTGGTGGTGCTGGTGTGTGCTGGTGGTGGTGGTGCTGGTGGTGGTGCTGTGTGGTGGTGGTGGTGGTGCNGGTGGTGTGGTGCTGGTGGTGCTGGTGGTGTGTNGTGGTGCTGGTGGTGGTGCTGGTGGTGGTGTGGTGTGTGTGGTGTGGTGCTGGTGGTGTGCTGGTGGTGGTGCTGGTGGTGGTGTGGTNGTGCTGTGNGTGGTGGTGGTGGTGCTGGTGGTGGTGCTGGTGGTGTGCTGTGTGGTGTGNTGTGNGGTGCTTGGTGGTGGTGTNGTGGTGGTGCTGGTGGTGGTGCTGGTGTGGTGGTGCTGGTGGTGCTGCTGGTGGTGGTGCTGGTGTGCTGGTGGTGCTGGTGGTGGTGCTGGTGGTGCTGGTGGTGGTGCTGGTGGTGGTGCTGGTGGTGTGGTGGTGTGTGGTGGTGGTGCTGGTGGTGGTGGTGCTGGTGGTGGTGTGTGGNGTGGTGGTGCTGGTGGNGCTGGTGGTGGTGGTGGTGCTGGTGGTGGTGGTGCTGGTGTGGTGCTGGTGTGGTGCTGGTGGTGCTGTGCNGGTGTGGTGGTGGTGCTGGTGGTGGTGTGGNGCTGGTGGTGTGCTGGGTGCTGGTGGTGGTGCTGGTGGTGTGCTGGTGCNGGTGGTGGTGGTGCNGGTGCTGGTGGTGGTGTGGNGCTGGTGGTGGTGCTGGTGGTGTGCTGGTGGTGGTGCTGGTGCTGGTGGTGTGCTGCTGGTGTGGTGCTGGTGGTGTGCTGCTGGTGGTGTGCTGGTGTGGTGCTGGTGGTGGTGGTGGTGCTGGTGGTGCTGGTGGTGCTGCTGGTGGTGGTGATCAAAAACACTTTAAATGTCTGGGACAATTAGTGTTAGTTGGTAGGCCAGGCTGCCTCCATAGGGTCATCTGCGTCGTGTTTACTAACATAATAAGTCTAATAGTGTGAAATACATTGTGTTTAATACCACTAATGTAATAGTGTGAAATACACTGTGTTTAATGCTAAAAATACTGATAGGTTACATCAGCCCACAGGTGCAGGGAGGGCTGGGTGGGAGGGAGGGGAGGGCTGGGTNGGGAGGGCTGGTCACCCGTGGTGCCCTTATAAAACTCAACGTTTCACCTACTCACGCCGGCTTGTGCCCGCCCTCACAGTCGGCATATTTGCGGAATACACCACGTTGCCCTGGCCGTTGACCCTGCAGGCCATTGAGCGAGCAACCCACGTCACTACCAGCTCCCTCCGCAGCAGCAGGAATGTGTTGTGACGGTGCGGACTGCTGCGTTGTGTTTCACACGACACAGGATGACGACGGGAGGAGAAGGGCACGGTGGATTCACGGCTCCACAAGCAGCAGCAGTAGCAGCAACAGCAGCTGCAGCAGCGGCAGCAGNGCAAGCAGCAGCAGCTGCAGCAGCGCAGCAGCAGCAGCAGCAGCAGCTGCAGCAGCGGCAGCAGCTGCAGCGAGAACTTGCCGGCCACATGTCGCTGCGATGTGTCGCGTTGCTGTTGCTCGTCTCCGTCTCCTTCCAAGGTGATGATCGCCGCCGCCGTGAACATCGGTAGCATCCAGCAGCACCCCCCCCCCCCCTCATCCGATCGTGGTTCGGCTTCACCGTGTCAATCGTCGTCTGTAGACGCGGAAGATTCGTGCCACCTCACACACACTACACTATACACTACACTATACACTACACTATAATACACTATACACTACACTATACACTACTATACACTGCACTACTATACATTACACTATACACTACACTATACACTATACACTACACTATACACTACACACTACTATACACTTCACTATACACTACACTATACACTACTTTACACTACACTATATACTACACTATACACTACTTTACACTTCACTATACACTACACTATACACTACTATACACTACACTACTACACTACACTATACACTACACTACTATACACTACACTACTTTACACTACACTATACACTACACTATACACTACACTATTATACACTATACACTACACTACTATACACTGCACTACTATACACTGCACTACTATACATTACACTATACACTACACTACTATACACTACACTATACACTACACACTACTATACACTTCACTATACACTACACTATACACTACACTATACACTACTTTACACTCATCATCATCATGGCTTGGCTTCGCGAACGAAGATCTAGGAAGGACATCCACGTCTTCTGCAGGCACGCTGGTGGCTGAAGAGGCCTATGCGGGACAAGCAGGTCCTGCCACAACAGCTGCAAGTATAGGTCTCATCTGGGATGGGTGCTGAGGGATCATGGTTCTTCCTCCTTCTCCTTTTGTCCTCCATACGGGCCCTGTGGGTATCTTCGAAGAAGGAGGTGGCCTGGTGGACTGTGTGCCGCCAGGAGTTGCGATCAGCTGCTTGTGTTGCCCACTGACGGTGATCGATGCAGCAAGCAGTGAGGGACTTCTTCAGGGAGTCTTTGTATCGCTTTCGTGGTGCCCCTATGTCGCGATGGCCAGAGGACAGTTCCCCATACAGCACAATCTTAGGCAAGCGGTGGTTCTCCATCCTGGCGATGTGCCCTGCCCAACGAAGCTGTGTCTTGAGGACCATGGCCTCGATGCTGATGACCTTCGCTGACTTGAGGACTTCAGTGTTGGCGACGAAGTCACTCCAGTGAATATTGAAGATTGTGCGGAGGCAGCGCTGATGGAAACGCTCGAGGAGACTCAGGTGACGACGGTACGTGACCCAGGACTCAGCGCCATACAGGAGAGTTGTCAGCACAACAGCTTTGTAGACGTTGACCTTTGTGGCTCTTTTAAGGTTTCTGTTGTTCCAGACACGTTTGTATAGTCTGCCAAATGCACTGTTTGCCTTGGCCAGCCTGTTGTCGACTTCGTTGTCGATCTTGGCGTCAGACGAGATGACGCACCCCAAGTAGCTGAACTGGTGGACAGCTTTCAGTTCTGTTTGTTCAATGAAGATGCTTGGTGGATGGTGCTCCTCATGGGGTGCGGACTGATGAAGAACTTCAGTCTTCCTCAGGCTGACTTCAAGGCCGAAGATCTGAGCTGTTTTCGCAAAACAGGACGTAATTCGCTGCATAGCTGCCTCTGTATGAGCAAGGAGGGCGGCATCGTCAGCAAAAAGCAGCTCCCTGATCAGTTGCTCCATGGTCTTTGTGTGGGCCTGCAAACGCCTCAGGTTGAACACGCTCCCGTCGAGACGAAAACGGATGTATACGCCATCAGCGTCGTCGAGGTCCTCTGTGACCTGCTGGAGCATCATGCTGAACAAAATGGTGAACAGCGTGGGAGCAAGAACACAGCCCTGTTTCACGCCGTTTGCAATAGTGAAGGGCTGCGAGAGATTGTTGCTATGTCTGACTTGTCCAAGCTGGTCTTCATGAAGCTGGACGATCATGGTGAGGAACTTCGGTGGGCAGCCTAGCTTGTCCAGGATTTTCCAAAGTCCCTGCCTGCTCACGGTGTCAAATGCTTTTGTCAGGTCCACAAAGGTGACGTACAGTGCTTTGTTTTGCTCCCGGCACTTTTCCTGAATCTGCCTCAGGACAAACACCATGTCTGTGGTTCCCCGGTTGGCTCTAAAGCCACACTGGGTCTCTGGGAGGTGATCTTCAGCTATTGCGGGTACCAGTCTATTCAGCAGTACTCTTGCGAGGATTTTGCTGGCGACGGACAGAAGTGTTATGCCACGATAATTGGAACAGTCTGATTTCTCCCCTTTGTTCTTGTACAGGGTGATGATGACTGATACACTACACTATACACTACACTATACACTACTTTACACTACACTACACACTACACTATACACTACACTATACACTACTTTACACTACACTATACACTTCACTAATACACTACACTATACACTACACTACTATACACTACACTATACACTACTATACACTACACTATACACTGCACTATACACTACACTATACACTACACTATATACTACACTGTACACTACACTATACACTACACTACTATACACTACGATACACTACAGTAATATACTCTGCACTAATATATACTGCTGCACAATACATTATACACTACACTACAGTACTATAAACTACACTATACACTACATACACTACACTACTATACACTACACTACTATACACTACACTACTATACACTACACCACTATACACAGTCTGCAGCGTGACTTGCGTGCGATGACCGTCATCGCCGCAGGCGTCGAAGCGGCGATCTCCGTGGCGGTGACCCCGCTGGTGGAGGTGGAGCTGGGAAGCCGCTGGTGATCCCCTGCACGGTCACCAGCTCCGTGGGCGATGAGGTGGTCACCCAGTGGTTCATCGTGAGTAGCGCCACCCCACCCCACCCACACGCACACCGCTCGGCCACGTACGTCGTATGCCCTGCCCAGAGACTCACACTGTCACCCATAGACTCAGCACTGCACCATAGACTCAACACTGCTACATAGACTCAACACTGCACCATAGACTCAGCACTGCTACATAGACTCAACACTGCACCATAGACTCAACACTGCCCATAGACTCAACACTGCTACATAGACTCAGCACTGCCCATAGACTCCAACCCCCCCCCCCCCGGCACAGATTTCACGATCTTCGCGAACGAGGATCTCGTACCGCGACGCGCGACTCTTCGTGGCGGACGTGGGCACCGGCTACGAGAGCCGCATCGACGCTCGGCGCAGCGACTCCGCGCTGGCGCTGAGCGCGACGGAGACCGCTGACGAGCGCCACTTCGTCTGCCAGGCGCTGGCGGGGCGCGCCGGCGTGGCCGAAGCCACCGCAAGCGTGCGGGTCTTTTGTAAGCGAGTGCACGGGGCCACTTTCTACTCCCCTACTTATGGACGTTACAGCAGAGACTCCCCTACTTACGGACGTTGCGACGTGGACTCCCCTACTTACGGACGTCGCTAAAGAGACTCCCCTACTTACGGACGTCGCTACAGAGACCCAACTTACGGACATTACGACAGAGACTCCCCTACTTACGGGCGTCGCTAAAGAGACTCCCCTACTTACGGACATTGCTACAGAAACTCCCCTACTTACGGACATTACGACAGAGACTCCCCTACTTAAGGATGTCGCAAAAGAGACTCCCCTACTTACGGACATTACCACATGGGCTTACCCGCTTACGAATTCTCTACTGACGAACGAGTCGTGATCTACGGGGTCTACGCTCGCTAGTCGATTTTGCACGCGAGTCAAACTTTACTCCTGTCGATTCTAACGTGTTGTACGGCGTGTAAAGCACCACTACTATACACTACACACGACTACACACTATACATTACACACTACCACACTACACTATACACTACACTATACTACTATACACTACTATACACTACACTATACACTACACTACTATACTACTATACACTACTACACTATACACTACACTACACACGACGTTTCGGAGTCAAGTTGGACTCGCAAGCAAACGGCCGATGACGTCCCAGCGACGTTTGACGCACAGAGCGGCCCCTCCCCCTCCCCCGTGTCCCTCCCAGCGGCCCCCACGGTGGCCGTGGCTGCGAGCCAGTGGCCCAAGCTGCTCAACCAGCAGCAGCACAAGGTGAGCAGCCCGCGGCCTGCGGGGACTTTCTTTCATTTCTCACTCCGCCTTGTCGTCGCTCCGTCTCCCGCTGCTCCGTCTCTTGGGGTGGCTTTGTTACCTTAACGGCGTTGCGGAGACGCACGCACCCCCACCCCCCCCCCCCCGGCTGCGGTGCTGTAGACGCCACCGATTCGTGATTCTAACGTGGTTTAGTTTTAGTTGGGAGATGTTGACTACCTCGCCTGGTGCACAGGAGGTCGTGGGTTCGTATATAGTGTAGTGTATAGTGTAGTGTATAGTGTATAGTAGTGTATAGTAGTGTATAGTGTATAGTGTATAGTGTATAGTAGTGTATAGTAGTGTAATAAAGGACTCTTTCACTGTGTCTGTCTCCGTTGTCCTTTATTTGGGTTCTTTACAACTTTGCCCCACACGGCCCTCGCTCAGAGCCTTCTCCGTCTCCCGCTCGGCAGCTTGGCAGCTGCCGTCGCTCACGTAGCCTTCTCCTCACTCCCGATGCAGCTCCGCTGCTGGCTCTCCTCTCAGCCTCTCCGCCTCTGGTGCAGTCTCTCAGCTGCTCTCTCTGCAGCCCCACCGCTGCTCTCTGGTTCCCCCGTGCCCGGACACCGCTGGCCAACGGTGCCTCCTCCCGTCTTGTGGCGATCGTGCCACTCTCCACCCTCTGCCCTGCGTGGCCTCCTCCTGTCTTTATTCTTACACTCTCCCCTCGTCTCTTCCGGTTACCGCCCTTAAGAGCTTTCTCTTCTCCCCCCACGTGACCTAACCCCTCCCCCAGTTACGTCATATCCGCGAGGCCGTTTACGCCCGCATTACACCACCCTCCCCCGTGGAGAAAATTTCAGCCGTCCTCGGCTAAGCAACCACAAGTAATGCGGGCGACCACCAACCATCAGACATGCAAGGACAACGAAGCATACAATAAATATAACAATAACAACAAGAACAGTATCAATCAACGAAAAGTAAGGGACTTCGACCGCGTGCGGGTCGCCGGCCCGTCCCGGACGGGCGGCGGCCCCCCTGCAGACCGAGAACGCGACGGGGTTTTAGGAGCGACAGGTTCAAAACTGCCTGTCGCTATTGGAGGCCCGCCAACGCCACGGTCCCGTTTCCCAGAAGGACCAGAGTCTGGGGTGTCCCGCAATCGTGTCTGTGGCGGGGTCGGAAGGGCGGCGGGGCTCGGTGTCCCCGCAGCCGTGGTAGGCCCACCCCGAACAGAGTCCCCTGTCTCCTGCGGTGTCACGGCTGGTTTGTCTGTAAAAGGCACGACAGGCGCTCTTGCAGGGTCAACAGGCACCGCCAAGGGTGCGTCGGCAGCAACAGGCAAGGCAACATCAGGAGATGACGCATCTGTTCGAGGGGCCACATATGGTTTCAAGCGAGACGTATGGACGTACCAGCGCCGAGATCTGAACCGAACGCGTGCAGACTGCGGGTTGGGAACCTCGATAAGCCGAACAGGCCCCTGCCATGGTTTATGTAATTTAGGGGAGGTCCCTGGCCGCACCTGCGGGCAATGCAGCCAGGCCATATCCCCCACGTTCCAGGGGCACTTCCCCTTTGAGCGTCGAGCGCACCGTTCGTTCCGGGCCTAGGCTTTGGCCATTGCCATGCGGGCCCCTTCCCGCGCCTCAGTGACGCGGCGAACGGTGTCCTGAATGTAATCAGGAAGAGGTTTAGTAGGTCCCCTCACTCCTGTCCCCAACTGCACATCCATCGGCGGCACATTTTCGCGACCGTACATAAGAAAAAACGGCGAATATCCCGTAGACGCATGCGGCGTCATCCGGTACGCCGAGAGTACCCCAGGGATATGCAAATCCCAATCCGCTTGTTTTTCATTCACCGTGTGACACAGCATGGCGGACAGAGTCCGATTCAGCCGTTCAACCATGCCATCCGTTTGCGGGTGGGAGGGGGATGTCCGGATCTTTTAGTTCCCTGAGCCGCGCACACCTCCCCCAACAATTTCGAAGAAAAATTTCGGCCCTGATCCGTGAGGAGCCTCTCCGGCGCCCACTTGTCCATAACGTACCCGAATAGAAAGGCGTCCGTAATAGACGCCGCCGACTGGTCGGGCAAGGGCCAGGCCATCGGCCAGCGGGAGAGGTACTCCACCCCAACTAGCAAGTATTTATTCCCCTTAGCGGATGGCGGGAAGGGTCCCAAAATATCTAACGCCACCAGCTCATTAACTCGAGACACCTGAATAGACTGTATTGGTGGTACATATGGGTGTTTAGGCGGCTTCTGCCGGGCACACTCGGGACACGCGCGAACGTGCCCGACGACATCCGTCGTCATGCCGTGCCAAAAGTAATCTCGCTGCAACGTCAATAGGGTCTTCTGCACCCCCAGATGTAGTAGCGTGTCGCAATGCAGAGTCCTAATCAATTCGTACCGCAAGGATGCCGGTACAACAAGACGCCAGCGTTCCTGTAACCCTTCCCTCCACATCAGCAGTCCGTCGCGGAGAGCGGTTCCCGGCGTACCGCCGGAACCCAGTCCCCCACTCTCCTTCGCAGCTCGACTCCGCAGGGTCCCAATGAGTCATCCAGCATTTGTTCACGAATCCATACAGCCCTTGGAAGGTTAAAAATGCCATCGGCCGGTCCGGGCCACTCTGGAGCCTCAGGCACCTCGACCGCCAACGCAACAGGCCGAGGGGGCTGTTGGATCGGCGTACACCTATGCGTCCCCGACGCGCACGCGCAAGGGATCGCTGCGGCAACCTAGAGAACGCGTCCGCATTGGCGTGACGCACCCCCTTCCGATGTTGAATTTGGAAGGAAAACTCCTGCAGCGTGTCCAACCATCGCGCCAACTGGCCGGATGGCTGGTCCACCTTCAGGGCATACTGCAAAGCCGCATGATCCGTGCGCACAATAAATGAACGGCCGTAGAGATACGGTCGAAATTGGCGGAGAAAATAGACAATAGCCAAAAGTTCCCGGCGAGTGACGCAGTAGCGGGTTTCGGCGGGGGACAAAACCCAGCTACCGTACGCCACCACGCGCTCCACACCACCTTTGGACTGTGACAACACGGCCCCAATGCCCGTGTCACTCGCGTCCGTATCCAGAATGAAGGGGTGATCAAAATCTGGATAGTCCAACGTCGGCGCCGTAGCCAACCGATCGCGCAGGCCTTGAAACGCCGCCTCCTCCGGTGGTCCCCAATCAAATTTCCGTCCTTTACCCGTAAGGAGGTGCAGAGGCCTCGCGATCGTTGCAAAGTTGGGAACAAACCTACGATAATATGAGGCAAACCCCAAAAAACGACGCACATCCCCCACCGTGGCCGGGGTTGGCCAGTCACGGACGCACGCCGTCTTGTCCGGATCCGTGACAACCCCGTCTGCACTAACTATATGTCCCAAATAGCGCACGGACCGTTGCAGTAGGTGACATTTCTTAGGTTTAAATTTCAGATTGGCGGAGCGCATCCTGGCGAACACCGCCTCCAACCTCAGTAAATGTTCGTCAAATGTGCGGCTGAAGACGATAATATCGTCTAAATATATCAGACATGTCTCCCACTGCAACCCCGTTAATACCAGTTCCATCAACCTCTGAAATGTGGCGGGGGCAGCATTCAACCCCATCGGAAGACAATTAAATTAAAATAACCCCTGCGGCGTACGGAAAGCAGTCTTTTCCCGCGAGGACTCATCGAGGGAAGCTGCCAGAATCTCGAAGAGAGATCCAGCGTCGAAAAGAATTTAGCCCCCGACAAGGCATCGAGGGAATCGTCCATATGCGGCAGGGGGTACGCATCTGCCACGGACACTTTATTTAATTTCCGAAAATCCACGCAAAATCGCAATTTCCCGTCTTTCTTTTTAACCAAGACAACAGGCGCGCCCCATGGGCTGATAGATGGAGATATTATGTCCGCAGCCAACATGTCATCCACTGCCCCTCGCACATGATCTCGCTCCGCCGACTCATCCGATGCGAGTTCAACCGAATAGGAGCAGCGTCCCCTGTGTCAATATGATGGGAAAGCAGGGAGGTGCGTCCCAAGTCCAGATCGTCGGAGCTAAACACATCGGAAGAACTCAACAATAGCGCGCGAAGCGCGGAACGCTGTTTCCCGGAAAGGGAAGAATTTTCCCCGCACAGTTCGGCGATCCAGCGATTATCTGGGGCCGCAGGGCCCGAAACCCTGGCAACCATCTCCCGGCGGCCCAGATAATCCTGGGCTGTAAACGCCGTAGTGGCATGTGCCACAACCGTTCCAGCCGGCACACACACATTTTCCGTACTCCCATTAAGCACCTGCAAAAATGGCTGCTGGTCCGGCCGGATAATAGTCTGCGCCCCGACGAGCACCGATCCGCCCGTTATGGTAGCGGACGGCGATAACAAAACCCCAGTTGCTCCTCCCGACCAGGTACAGGTTTCCGATATCGCAAGGGGATAAGCATCTGCGAGCCAGGTGGAATATCAACAGATACCTCGGACAACGCCTGCACCTGGCAGACCGGGGCAGGTCGCCCCCAGGGCGACGGCAGAAAAGTAATTTTTCGACCCCCCGGTAATGCGATACAGTTTTGATTAACTCTAATTAGAATGGGCATTTTGGCCAGAAAATCAGTTCCCAACAAACATGGAACCGCAAGGGACCTCGAGATCAATACAATTCCCGAGGGCAACACTCCCCCGATAGATAT
Source organism: Lethenteron camtschaticum (assembly GCA_018977245.1). Lineage (NCBI taxonomy): Eukaryota > Metazoa > Chordata > Hyperoartia > Petromyzontiformes > Petromyzontidae > Lethenteron > Lethenteron camtschaticum. The sequence continues at coordinate 83,841 of MU249771.1, forward strand.
ATTAGCGTCCACCTGGCCCACAATGCCTATGCTACCCCCGTTTGCCGCAACGCAGGAATCGTAAACCGGACGCACGGCCTCTGGTGGGATGCCCAACAGATGAAAAATGACATCCGATATAATGGTCGTGGACGCACCGGAGTCCACTAAAATGCGCACGTCAACCCCCTGTATAGAACCCGGGACAGTGGACGAACCAGTAGCGGCCGCGAAAACCCGCCGTGCCAATTTACGCCACTGCGTTACTGAGCGACATGGCCCCAGTCGATGGCCTCCCGTTATTAACAACACCCGGATCGCGTGGCAATGGTGATGAATGAGGTGTCAAGCCTTGCCGGGTGTCTGGTGCGCACCGACTTGCCTTTCCAGGAGGGTCCTTTCTCGGCACGTCCCGCTGTCGAGGCATCCTGCTGGGGCGGTCCTGGGATACGGGCCCAGCAGTCCCTGGCGTAATGGCCCTTACGACCGCAGCGGAAGCACTCGATGTCGTTGCGCCGCACCGCAGGCCCCCCATCCCGACGCTCCCGCGTCGGCGGCGCAGATCGCGGCCCCGGTCCACCGCGGGCCGACCACTACGCAGAGGCGGCTGTCAGCTCCTGCGGGCCCCCCCCGTCAGGAACGTACACCGCCTTCTTGGGATCCCACGCCAAGGCACCTCGCTTGAGGATGGGCCCCCCCGTCCACGCCGTGACTTGCTTCCAGCGGCGTAGATTAAATTGGGCATCAAGACACTTCGCGGCCGCCCGGGATGTCAGCTTTTCATGGCCACACACCGGCATAGGGATCCCCAAATCCCTGGACAGCTCGAGCATCTTGCCCAAAATTAGGGGTTCGAGTAGGTCAGGCTCCGTCTCCGGGTATGCGGCCATGGCTAACTCCAAGACAGCACCCCTGTATGCCACCGGCGATTCTTCGGGTGCCCGCTGGCGTTGAACGAACCGGCGGTGAGCATCATCCGGCGGCTCGTACGCATCCGCCATCTCATCAAAACTCCTCTCAAGGTCTTCTTTTTTTCGGCCTTTATAGAACGGAAGAATCGCACCGACTCGTCGTCGAGAAGAGTTGTCAGAACTTCCAGGGCCTCTGCGTCAGTCCACCTGGCGGAGCGCACCGCCGCCAAAAATCTGCAGGCGAAAGCACTCCAGTCGCCACCGATGGAGAATTCTTTTACAGTTGTCAAGTGACGGCTGCGACTCTTGCTGCGCCGTCTTCTGCAGGTGACTCGTCGTGTGGCATATTCAAGATGGCGTCGCACCGCAACGTGTCCAAGATGGCGGCCCCCCACCGCGGAGGGCGCAAGATGGCGGCTTCCCGCCGTTCTTCTCTTGCCACGCCCAAGATGGCGTCTTCGTGCCGCGTGGCAGATGGCGCTGGCAGCGCAGGCAAGACCGCGGCCTGCCGATCACCCCCGGGCCTCCCCGACGCCGTCGCCGGCGTGACGAGGTCGCACAGTTGCACCAGTACGGTTTTCAAGGTCTCCAGCTGCTCCGCCATCTGCCTCCATCGTAAGTCAGCGTCCTCCGGCGCGGACGGGTCCACCGACGCGGCGACATCTTAACCTCCTGGACCCGTACTCGTTCCCGCTCGGATCTCCTCCTCCATCGTAGGCAGGTCCACTGCCTGAGGAAGGTCGTCGTCGTCGGATGATGTAGCAGATGATGGTGCAGGAATATTCTTTCTTCTGAGCTGTTTTGACATGCCGTTTAACTTCTGACACCAGTGTAATAAAGGACTCTTTCACTGTCTGTCTCCGTTGTCCTTTATTTGGGTTCTTTACAACTTTGCCCCACACGGCCCTCGCTCAGAGCCTTCTCCGTCTCCAGCTTGGGCAGCTGCCGTCGCTCACGTAGCCTTTTCTCCTCGCTCCCCGATACAGCTGCGCTGCTGGCTCTCCTCTCAGCCTCTCCGCCTCTGGTGCAGTCTCTCAGCTGCTCTCTCTGCAGCCCCACCGCTGCTCTCTGGTTCCCCCGTGCCCGGACACCGCTGGCCAATGGTGCCGAGTCCCGTCGGTGTGGCGATCGTGCCACTCTCCACCCTGCCGCGTGGCCTCCTCCCGTCTTTATTCTTACACTCTCCCCTCGTCTCTTCCGGTTACCGCCCTTAAGAGCTTTCTCTTCTCCCCCCACGTGACCTAACTCCACCCCCAGTTACATCATATCCGCGAGGCCGTTTACGCCCGCATTACAGTAGTATAGTGTAGTGTGGTAGTGTGTAATGTATAGTGTATAGTAGTGTAGTGTATAGTAGTGTAGTGTATAGTGTAGTGTATAGTATGTAGTATATAGTGTAGGTGTCTAGTGTAGTGTATAGTTTAGTGTATAGTTTAGTGTATAGTGTAGTGTATAGTGTAGTGTATTGTATAGTGTAGTGTGTAGTGTATAGTGTAGTGTGGTAGTGTATAGTAGTGTAGTGTAGTGTATGTAGTAGTGTGTATAGTAGTGTAGTGTATAGTGTGTAGTGTATAGTAGTGTAGTGTATTGTAGTGTAGTGTATAGTAGTGTAGTGTATAGTAGTGTAGTATATATGTAGTGTATAGTAGTGTAGTGTATAGTAGTGTAGTATATAGTGTAGTGTATAGTAGTGTAGTGTATAGTGTAGTGTATAGTGTAGTGTATAGTAGTGTAGTTGTATGTAGTGTAGTGTATGGTAGTGTGTAATGTATAGTAGTGTAGTGTATAGTGTAGTGTATAGTAGTGTAGTGTATAGTACATAGTAGTGTATAGTAGTGTAGTGTATAGTAGTGTATAGTGGTGTAGTGTATAGTATAGTAGTGTATAGTAGTGTAGTGTATAGTAGTGTATGGTATAGTAGTGTATAGTATAGTAGTGTAGAGTATAGTAGTGTATAGTAGAGTAGTGTATAGTATTATGGTATAGTATAGTAGTGTATAGTATAGTAGTGTATATTAGTGTATAGTGTAGTGTGTAGTATAGTAGTGTATAGTAGAGTGGTGAATAGTATAGTAGTGTATAGTAGTGTACAGTAGTGTACTGTATAGTAGTGTATTGTATAGTAGTGTAGTAGTGTACCACACCCGGCTGCATTTGTCTCCCTAGTGGCGATGTGTGCACACTGCACCAGGTATTCCTTTGAGGCTGAGTCGACCTAGGGGAGGCTCAGAACCGGTTCAGATAATCGTCACTGATGTTGGCCGTGAGTGGGAATCGAACTTGGGTCGCCAGGTTCGTGGCGCGACGCGCTAAGAGGTTCTGTGCCTCCCCTAGGTCGACTCAGCCTCAAATAAATACCTGGTGCAGTGCGTAAAAACATCGCCACTGGGGAGACAAAGGCGGCCGGGCGTGGTGCTGGCCACCCACCTTCTCGTGTGCCGTTCTGGCCTTCATAGTTGCTCGCTAACAGCACTTGCCCCTACAGTCTGTTAAGGCTACACGGGGGATCTTTGTTGCATGTGTTGGTCTGTTTCCCTCTCTTGCAGATCGGTGAATGTTTTGTGCGCAACGCTTACCCAGAGCCCCTCATCACCTGGTACAAGGATTCCCTGCCCCTGCGGCCATCACCTGGTAGGTAGATCTGCTGGTGAATGTATCTGTCGGTGAATATCCGCTGGTGAATGTGTAATGGGTTCCGGAGACACTTGTAGAGGTAACTTCTTTATTACAATACAACACTCCAACACTCCTGATACTCTGTTA
>MU249771.1:87518-130018 GCA_018977245.1 Lethenteron camtschaticum
GGTTCGATCTCTCATCATCATCACGGTGGCTATGAGATGTTGACCACCTCGCCTGGTCTACAGGAGGTCGTGGGTTCGATCTCTCTCATCATCATCACGGTGGCTATGAGATGTTGACCACCTCGCCTGGTCTACAGGAGGTCGTGGGTTCGATCTCTCATCATCATCACGGTGGCTATGAGATGTTGACACCTCGCCTGGTCTACAGGAGGTCGTGGGTTCGATCTCTCTATCATCATCACGGTGGCTATGAGATGTTGACCACCTCGCCTGGTCTACAGGAGGTCGTGGGTTCGATCTCTCTCATCATCATCACGGTGGCTATGAGATGTTGACACCTCGCCTGGTCTACAGGAGGTCGTGGGTTCGATCTCTCTCTCATCATCACGGTGGCTATGAGATGTTGACTACCTCGCCTGGTCTACAGGAGGTCGTGGGTTCGATCTCTCTCTCTCATCACGGTGGCTATGAGATGTTGACTCCTCGCCTGGTCTACAGGAGGTCGTGGGTTCGATCTCTCATCATCATCACGGTGGCTATGAGATGTTGACTCCTCGCCTGGTCTACAGGAGGTCGTGGGTTCGATCTCTCTCATCATCATCACGGTGGCTATGAGATGTTGACACCTCGCCTGGTCTACAGGAGGTCGTGGGTTCGATCTCTCTCTCATCGTCACGGTGGCTATGAGATGTTGACTACCTCGCCAGGTCTACAGGAGGTCGTGGGTTCGATCNCTCTCATCATCACGGTGGCTATGAGATGTTGACTACCTCGCCAGGTCTACAGGAGGTCGTGGGTTCGATCTCTCTCTCATCATCATCACGGTGGCTATGAGATGTTGACCACCTCGCCTGGTCTACAGGAGGTCGTGGGTTCGATCTCTCTCTCATCATCACGGTGGCTATGAGATGTTGACCACGCGGATGAAGCGACAGGATGGATATTAAACATGAATGTTGTTCATTTCCTGTCATCCGTTGCCTGTAGATCTGGCCTCCGAGACGTGTTTATTTATTTATTTGTTGTTGTTGATGTTGTTTGGCCTTTGTTTGATATCTTTTTTCCTTCAGTCGCGGCAAACCTGGTGGCCTGTGAAATGAGGTTTAAGCGGTGGTGGTGGTGGTGGGGGGGGTGGGGTGGTGTGGTGATGTGGTGGTGATGATGGTGATGATAGTGGTGATCATGGTGATGTTGGAGGTGGTGATGGTGGAGGTGGTGATGGTGGTGATTATCATGGTGATGTTGGAGGTGGTGGTGGTGGCGATGGTGGAAGTTATAGTGGTGGTGGTGAGATCGAGGTGGTGATGTTGGAAGTGTAGAGGTCGTGGTGTGGTGGACGTTACAGTGGTGGTGGTAATAGTGGAGGTGGTGGTGATGGTGATGATGGAGGTGGCCTCACCACCCTCACCACCACCNNCATCANCACCACCATCCCTCACCACCACCANCCTCACCACCACCACTCACCACCACTCTCACCACCACCACCCTCACCTCCACCACCACCCTCACCACCATCACCATCCACCACCCTCACCACCACCACTCACCACCACCACCCTCACCTCCACACCTCACCANCCTCACCACCATCATTACCACCACCACCATCACNCACCACCACCACCATCCCTCACCACNACCNCCCACACCANCACCATCCCTGACCACCANCCTCACACACCTCACCACCANCCTCACTCACNACACCANCCTCACACCATCCCTGACCACACCACCACTCACCANCACCCACCCACATCCCTCACCACCANCACCNCACACANCCTCACCACANCCTNANCACATCCCTNANCACCACCTNACCACCACCCTCACCACANCTCACCCTCACCACCTCACCTCACCANCCTCACACCACANCCTCACCANCCTCANCACCACCACCTCACACCACCATTCTCACACCACCACCTCAGTCATCTCATGAGTCATGGGTCGTGTGACGTCTATCTCTACTGTGAGTCNGATCTCTATGTGACTAGGTGTCNGTAGTCTATGGGTCTCTACGATCTGACGTCTCTATGTGANTCTATGGGTCTCTGTGTGACATTCTATGTGAGTCTGGGTCTCTATGAGTCTATGTGAGTCTACGTGAGTCTATGGGTCTCTATGTGAGTCTATGGGTCTCTACGTGAGTCTGGTCTCTACGTGAGTCTATGGTCTCTACGTGAGTATGGGTCTCTGTGTGAGTCTATGGGTCTCTATGTGAGTCTAGGTCTCTGTGAGTCTATGGGTCTCTGTGAGTCTGGGTCTCTGTGAGTCTATGGGNCTCTGTGAGTTATNGGTCTGTGAGTCTGGTCTCTGTGAGTCTATGGGTCTCTATGTGAGTCTATGGTCTCTGTGAGTCTGGTCTGTGAGTCTGGTCTCTACGTGAGTCGGTCTCTGTGTGAGTCTATGGGTCTCTACGTGAGTCTGGTCTCTGTGAGTTTATGGTCTCTGTGAGTCTGGGTCTCTGTCTCTATGAGTCTATGGTCTCTGTGAGNATGGTCTCTATGTGAGTCTATGGTCTATGTGAGTCTATGGTCTCTTTGTGTGAGTCTATGGGTCAAGCCACAACATTCGCCATCTGCAGTCCGCGACATTCCGCCAGTCATCACAGCCACAGCTTCGCCAGGCGACGGCCACATTGTGCGTTATTTGTTGACAACCCGGGTGACATCGGTTCGCCGAAAAACCAACAGCGTCAAACCAAACAGTAGCACCCCAGGCACGCGGGGACAATTCACATTCTCCCGATGCCAACGACGATGAGAATCGAGCTCCGCCCAGTCACCTCCCGTCCAGCGGCACACGTCAGTTGAAAACAAATNAAAAAAACTGCGTCCAGTAACAGAGCTCTTTCGTAAAAAAAAAAGCCAAACCCGGGGCACCGATTGTAACGGCATTAGCCAAACATCCCCGGTGCTGAAGAACATCACTCCTCGGTTGTGATCACACAACAACAATAACAACAACAACGATAATTGTTTTTTACCCTTCTATCTGGCAACAAACTGACACCTTTACAAGGAGTCATGTTTGCATGACCACAATACCTGCGTCTAATACAAACAAAAAACAACTCTGATAATGTGCACTGTCCTTGAAGTTGATTGGTCCACACCCGAGACAGCTTTCCTTAGAGCCTAGAAGAAAGCTTCTCGTGTGGACATCAACTTCAAGGCAGTGCACATTATCAGAGTTGTGTGTTTTGTTTTATTACAGGTATTGTGGTTATAACAGACTCCTTGTAGGTCTCTTTGTTGCCAGATAGAAGGGTAAAAAACCAATATATTTTACTGGCAAATGAGGTTCCATGGTGTAAACNAAAACAACAACAACAGAAGCAGCAACAACGCCCGTCAACTGCGAAGGACCTTGGCAAGACCCAGCGGCACGAGGTGGACAACGCTCCTCGACGGAGCGACGCGTCGCAGACGCGGAGCTGTTGTTGTTGTGTGGCGTCAGACAACAACAANCACCGTCGCCAAGTGAGAAGCGCTTGCAGCCAAAACAGCCCGGGGCACGTGGCAGAGGCGAGCAGATTCAGATCAGAACAAAACACGGCGCCCACACACCAGAGCCACCCCACGTGGCTCCTCCCACCCACGTGGCTCCTCCCACCCCCCATGGGGTGTGTGGTGTGTGTGTGTGCTGTTGTGNTGTGTGNTGTGTGTGTGTGCTGTGTGTGTGTGTGNTGTGTGTGNNGATGTGTTGTGNTGTGTGNTGTGTGTGCGTGNTGTGTGTGTGNTGTGTGTGTGTGTGNTGTGTGTGTGTGTGTGTGTGTGTGTGTGTTGTGTGTGTGTNGTGTGTGTGTTGTGTGTTGTGTGTGNTGTGTGTGNGTGNTGTGTGTGNATTGTGTGTGTNTTGTGTGTGTGTGTGTGTGNTGTGTGTGTTGTGCGTGTGNTTGTGTGGTGTTGTGTGTGTGTGTGNTAGTGTGTGTGTGTGGTGTGTGTGTGTGTCTGTGTGTGTGGTGTGTGTGTGTGTGNTGTGTGTGTGNTGTGGTGCTTGTGTGTNTGTGTGTGTGGTGTGTGTGTGTGCTGTGTGTGTTGTGTGTTGTGTGTGCTGTGNTGTGTGTGNTGTGTGTNTGTGTGTGTGTGTGTGTGTGTGTGNGTGNGTGTGTGTGCTGTGTGTGTGTGTNCTGGTGNTGTGTNCTGTGNGTGTGTGCTGCTGTGTGNTGTTGTGTGTGTTGTGTGNTGTGTGGTGTGTGTGNCTTGTGTGTGTAGTGTGTGTGTGTGCTGTGCTGNGTGTGCTGTGTGTGTGTGTGNCTGTGTGTGCTGTTGTGTGTGTGTGTGTGTGTGTGTGTATGTCTGTGTGTGTGTGTGNTGTGTGTGTGNNTACTGTGTGTGTGTNTGTGTGTGCTGNNGCTGTGTTTGTGTNNGTGTGTGTGTTTGTGTGTGTGTGTGTGNTGTGTGTGTCNGTGTGTGTGTGTCNGTGTGTGTGGTGCGTGTGNGTGTGTGTGGTGTGTGTGTGTGTGTGTGTGTGTGTGTGTGNTGTGTGTGCTNTGTGTGTGTGTGTGTTACTCCTGTGTGTGTGTGTGTGTGTGTGTGTTGTGNTGTGTGCGTGTCTGTGTGTGTGNTGTGTGTGTGTCTGTGTGTGNTGTTGTGTGTGTGTGNTGTGNGTGTGTGTGTGTGTGTGNTGTGTGTGTGTGTGTGTGTGTGTGTGTGTGNTGTGTGTGTGTGTGTGTGNTGTTGTGTGTCTGTGTGTGTGTGTGNTGTGTGTGCGTGTGTCNNTGTGTGTGNTGTGTGTGNCTGTGTGTGTGCTTGTGTGTTTGTGTGTACTGGCTGTGTGTGNTGTGTGTGTGNTGTGTGGTGCTGTGTGTGTGTGNGTGTGTGTGTGTGTGTGTGTGTGTGTGTGTGTGGTGTGNGTGTGTGTGTGTGTGTGTGTTACTCCNGTGTGTGTGTGCTGTGTGTGTGTGTGTCTGTGTGTGTGTGTGTGCTGTGTGATGGTACTNCTGTGTGTGTGNNGTGTGTGTGTGTGTCTGTGTGTGTGTGTGTGTGTGTGCTGTGNTGTGTGCTGTGTGTGTGTGTGTGTGCTGNTGTGNTGTACTACGTAGTGCAGTCCGGCTGGTCGGCGTCGNCCCGGCAAGCGGAGGGAGGCACGTCAAGATGGAGCANTCCCCCCCCCCCCCGCTTCTCNAANCTTCTCATCCACACCTCGTCATCTTTGTTGTTGAAACCTGCTCGGAAAGAAAACAGCGGATCGCTCACTCAGCCTCAGCAGCAGCATCGTATTGTGGGCGNCACTCACTCACCTCACTCCACANCCCACCCTNCCNTCCTCANCCCCCCTCCCACCCCCTCCCCCTCCCCACCCCTCCCTCCCCCCCCCCCCCNACCCACCCCCCCCCCCCACCCTCCCCTCCNCANCCCACCCTCCCCCCCTNCCCNCCACCTCCCTNCCCACCCCCTCCACCCANCCCANCCCCCACCCTCCCNCACCCACCCCTCCNACCCACCCCACCCCCTCCANCCCANCCCTCCCTCCCACCTCCCCTCCCNNCCCCCCANCCCANCCACCCCCACCCTCCCANCCCACCCTCCCCCCACCCCCCCCCCCCCACCCTCCCCCCCCCCCACCCTNCCCTCCTCCANCCCANCCCTNCNNCCCCANCCCTNCCACCCACCCTGCCCCCANCCCTCCCACCCCACCCTNCCCANCCCACCCACCCACCCCTCCCANCCCTCCCNCACCCCACCCACCNNCCCCTCACCCTGTGTTGAGTCTCTCGCTGTCTTGGTGCTGAGTCTGCGGTTNCAACTNGTGTAGNTCCTCATCCTTCTCGGTACTCCCTNGGTGAGCCACTACACACGGAGATTNCCACNACACGCACTCTGTGGTGAGTCTGTGGTTCGTGTGTGGTGAGTCTGTGGGTGTCTGTGTGGTGAGTCTGTGGTCTCTGTGTGGTGAGTCTTGTGGTGTCTGTGAGTCTGTGGTCTGTGAGTCTGTNGGTCTCTGTGTGAGTCTGTGGGTCTCTGTGTGGTGAGTCTGTGGGTCTCTGTGTGGTGAGTCTGTGGGTCTGTGGTGAGTCTGTGGTCTCTGTGGTGAGTCTGTGGTCTCTGTGTGGNGNTGAGTCTGTNGGTCTCTGTGGTGAGTCTGTGGGTCTGTGTGGTGAGTCTGTGGGTCTGTGTGGTGAGTCTGTGGTCTCTGTGTCTCACACGGTGTAGCAGCATTCTCCACACCGCCACACACGACACCAAACACTCACAGGACACGCAGAGAGACACGGACGGACTGGGCCTCCGTGCGGGCAGCGGTGTGCCTCCACTGGCCAAGGTCGCACTCCGTGCTTCTCCGTGTGGCTTGGGAGGGTGGGGTCTCCTCCCTGCACGCGTGTGGTGGGGGGGGGTGGGGGGTGGNGGGGGGGTGGGGGGGTGGGGGGGGCACAGCGGCGGCTCGTCACGCAAATAACCCGCGGCAACGCCGCGACGACGTCCGGCGCACGTCCGAGCGAGGCGAGCGACTCACGTGGCTCCCCGGGGCGCAAGCCGGCGCGGCTGGCGTAGAGCGNCAGCAGCAGCAGCAGCAGCAGCGTGGCCGCCAGGGCGAGGACACGGCGAGGACTGCGGCCCGGCTGGTCCAGCCGCCGCCGCGCTGTCTCTGCGTGGCACAACGATCCCCGCGTGGCGTTAGCACGACGACACAACAACCGCGCGGCGGCAACAACAGGCGCCAGGCTAGGTGCACGTGAGGCTCGCGGCCGCTCGCACCNGGCGCGCGGGTCANGGAGTGAAGCGAACGTCGGACGGAGGCAAAGTTCCCCGTGAAGGCCCAGCAGACTGTGGGGCGGGGCCGTTAGCGAGTGTCAGCAACTACGAGGCCGGGGGATTGTGACAACGAGGGATGGGTGGCCAGAACAGGGACACATGNACGCACACACAACACACACGNACACACACANGCACACACACAGNCACACACACGCAACACACATGCACACACGCACACNCCGGCACACACACACACACANNCAGGCACACACGCGCACGGCACACACACCACACACACGNACACACACGCACACACACACACNCGCACCAACATTCAGAGATACGAACAAACCTGNTTGTGTGTCCAGTTGCCTGTTCGGACTGAAAGTCACTCAACCGGNGGCAACAGATGGCGGTGGTGGCACATCTGCAAACGTGAAGACAGGCACATCCCATCTGAACGTGAAGAACAGTGGCANCACATCTGCAGAACAAGAACAGTGGCACACAGAACGTGAAGAACAGTGGCACATGAAGAACCATGGCACACACGCAGANTGTGAAGAACCAGTGGCACACATCTACAGAACGGAAGAACCAGTGGCACNACACAGAATGTGAAGACAGTGACACNACAACGTGAAGAACCAGTGGCACTACACTGCAGAACGTGAAGAACCATGGACACACGCAAACGTGAAGACAGTGGCATCTACATTCAGAAGTAAGAACCAATCTACATCTGAACGTGAGACCAGTGGCATCTACATCTGCAGAACGTGNAGAACCAGTGGCCTACAACAGAACGTGAAGNACCAGTGGCATCTACATCTGCAGAACGTGAAGAACCAGTGCATCTGTAGACATGAGAACCAGCGGATCTCTGNAGAATGTGAGACCAGTGGATCTTTGTGAGACCATATCTCTAGCGTGAGATGGGTCCATCTCNTCTCGTAGNANCATGGATCTCTNTATGAGTCTATGGGTCTCTGTGCGAGTCTATGGTGTCTGTGTGAGTCTATGGGTCTCTGTGTGAGTCTATGGTCTCTATGTGAGTCTATGGGTCTCTATGTGAGTATGGGTCTCTAGTGAGTCTATGGTCTCTGTGTGAGTCTATGGGTCTCTGTGTGAGTCTATGGTCTCTGTGTGAGTCTATGGGTCTCTGTGTGGTCTATGGGTCTCTGTGCGAGTCTATGGTCTCTGTGTGAGTCTATGGGTGTGTATGAGTCTATGGGTGTCTGTGCGAGTCTATGGGTCTCTGTGCGAGTCTACGGGTCTCTGTGTGAGTCTACGGGTCTCTGTGGTGGTCTATGGTCTCTGTGAGTCGATGGTCTCTGTGCGAGTCTATGGGTCTCTGTGCGAGTCTATGGGTCTCTGTGGAGTGGTCTAGGGTCTCTGTGTAGTCTGTGGGTCTCTGTGTGAGTCTACGGTCTTTGCGCGATTCTATGGGTCTCTGTGTGAGTCTATGGTGTCTGTGTGTGAGTCTACGGGTCTCTGTGTGAGTCTACGGGTCTCTGTGTGAGTCTATGGTCTCTGTGTGAGTCTATGGGTCTCTGTGTGAGTCTATGGTGTCTGTGTGAGTCTATGGTCTCTGTGTGAGTCTATGGGTCTCTGTGCGAGTCTATGGGTGTCTGTGTGAGTCTATGGGTCTCTGTGTGAGTCTATGGGTTCTGTGCGATGAGTCTATGGTCTCTGTGTGAGTCTACGGGTCTCTGTGGATGGCTACGGGTCTCTGTGTGAGTCTACGGTCTCTGCGCGAGTCTACGGGTCTCTGCGTAGTCTACGGGTCTCTATGTGAGTCTACGGGTCTCTGCGTGTAGTCTAGGGTCTCTGCGTGAGTCTATGGGTCTCTGTAGTCTATGGGTCTCTGTGCGAAGTCTATGGGTCTCTGTGTGAGTCTATGGGTCTCTGTGTGAGTCTATGGGTCTCTGTGTGAGTCTATGGGTCTCTGTGTGAGTCTATGGGTCTCTGTGTGAGTCTATGGGTGTCTNCGTGAGTCTATGGGTGTCTGTGTGAGTCTATGGGTCTCTGTGCGAGTCTATGGGTGTCTGTGTGAGTCTATGGGTCTCTGTGTGTGTCTATGGGTCTTTGTGTGAGTCTATGGTGTCTGNGGTGAGTCTATGGGTCTCTGTGTGAGTCTACGGGTCTCTGTGTGGTCTACGGGTCTCTGCGCGAGTCTACGGGTCTCTGCGTGAGTCTACGGGTCTCTATGTGAGTCTACGGGTCTCTGCGTGAGTCTACGGGTCTCTGCGTGAGTCTATGGGTCTCTGAAGTCTATGGGTCTCTGTGCGAGTCTATGGGTCTCTGTGTGAGTCTATGGGTCTCNGTGTGAGTCTATGGGTCTCTGTGTGAGTCTATGGGTCTCTGTGTGAGTCTATGGGTCTCTGTGTGGGGTGTCTGAGTCTATGGGTGTCNGTGTGAGTCTATGGGTCTCTGTGCGAGTCTATGGGCTGTGTGAGTCTATGGGTCCTGTGTGTGTCATGGGTCTTTGTGTGAGTCTATGGGTGTCTGTGAGCTATGGGTCCTGTGTGAGTCTACGGGTCTCGTGTGAGTCTACGGGTCTCTGCGCGAGTCTACGGGTCTCTGTGTGAGTCTACGGGTCTCTGCGCGAGTCTACGGGTCTCTGCGTGAGACGGGTCTCTATGTGAGTCTATGGGTCTCTGTGTGTGTCTATGGGTCTCTGTGTGAGTCTAGGCTCTGTGTGTGTCTATGGGTCTCTATGTGAGTCTATGGGTCTCTGTGAGTGTCTAGGGTCTCTATGTGAGTCTAGGGTCTCTATGTGAGTCTANGGGTCTCTGTGTGTGTCTACGGGTCTCTATGTGATGAGTCTAGGGTCTCTGTGTGAGTCTACGGGTCTCTGCGAGTCTACGGTCTCTGCGTGTGGCACGCGCCATTCCTCACCGACGACCGAGAGCTTGACGCTCCCCTCGAAGCTGCCGTCCGGGAAGGTGTGACGGGACACGAAGCGGCCCCCGTCTCCGCANGTAGAGCTCAGCGACGCGTCGCCCGGNGGCGCCCGACGGGAACCGCANGCGGCCCATGCCGAGGGGCGAGTTGGCGTAGGCCGTGCCGTGCCGCGGGCTGAGNACGGCCAGACTGGTCCTCGNCCCGACGTGTCGTCGTCGTCGTCCCAGCGGACGCCTGACAGTGACCGATAGACTACTCATAGAGACCCATAGACACTCAGAGACCCATAGACTACTCATAGAGACCCATAGACTCACCACACAAAGACCCAGACTACTCACAGAGACCCATAGACTACTCATAGAGACCCACAACTACTCACGACCCAGAGACCCACAGAGACCCANGACTACTCATAGAGACCCATACACTGCANCACACAAAGACCCAGTAGACTACTCACAGAAACCCAAGACTNCTCACAGAAACCCATTAGACTACTCACGAGAGANCCATAGACTACTCCACACAGAGACCCACTCACACACACACAAAGACTCTCTCACTCATTCACCAACCACCACTCAACCACCCACTCACCCACCCACTCACCACCACTCACCCACTCACTCACCACCCACCCACTACCATACCCAACCCACTNACCACACTCACCCACCCACTCACCACCCACTCACCACTTACTACCACTCACCACCCACTACTCCCTCTTTCTCANCCACCCANCCACTCACCCACCCACAGTCACCACCCACTCACCANCCACCACTCACTACCCACACTCACCCACCCACTACNCACCCACCCACCCACTACCCACACTCACCCACCCACCCACTCACTCACCACTTACTCACCCACCCACTCATTCACCATCACCNACCACCACTCAACCANCCACTCACCCACCCACTCACCCACCCACTCACCCACTTACTCACCCACACTCACCATTCANCCACCCACCCACTCACCCACACTNACCCACCCACCCACCCACTCACCCACCACTCANCCACTCACCAATCACCCACCCACTCACCCACGCACTCACTCACTCACCATTCACTCCAGCCACCCACTCACCCACCACCCACCCACTCACTCACTCACCCACCACTCACCCACCCACTCACCCACCCACACCCACCCACCCACNCACCACCCACTTTCCCACCCACCACNCCACCCANTCACTCACTCACCCANCCACTCACTCACCCACCCAACCACCCACTCACCCACCCANCCACCCACCCACTCACTCACCCACTCACCANTCACCACTCACCCCACCCACCACTCACTCACNCACAGTCACTCACCACCCACCACCCACNCACTCACTCACTCATCCACCCACCCACCACCACNCACCANCCACTCACATCANCCACCCACCACTCACCACTCACCACCCACCCACCCACCCACCCANCCACCACCACTCACCANCCACCCACTCACTCACCACCATTCACCCACCCACCCACCCACTCACTCACCACCCACCCACCACTCACTCACTCACCANCCACCACCCACCCACTCANCCACCACTCACTCATTCACCCACCCACCCACCCACTCACTCTCTCATTCACCCACCCANCCACTCATTCACCCACCANCCACTCACCTNACCCACCCACCCACCCACTCACCCACCCACTCACTCACTCACTCATTCACCCACCACNCACCACTCATCACCCACCCACCCACTCATTCACCCAGCCACTCACTCACCCACGGCGCTGTGTGTGGAGGGACGGAGACACAGGACAGTGGAGACCACTCCCTGTCTTCCACCGCGGGAAGTCGGCTACGATTCTCACGCGGACGCAGTATCATCCTCCTCACTCCAGCGGAGTACCGCACGCTGGTAGCGGCATCNGATAAGCGCCCCGGGAGTAGCATCATCAGTAGTAGTAGCATCATCAAGTCAGCAGCAGTAGCATATCATCATCAGTAGTAGCAGCAGCATCATCAAGTTGAGAGCAGCATCATCATAGCATCATCATCATCAATAGCAGCAGCATCATCAGTAGTAGTAGCAGCAGTAGTAGCATCATCATCATAGTAGTAACAGCAGTAGTAGCAGCAGTAGTATCATAATCATCAGTAGCAGTAGTAGCATCATTAGTAACATCATTAGTNACAGCAGTAGTAGTCATCATCATCATTAGTAGCAGTAGTAGCAGCAGTAGTAGCATCATCATCATCAGTAGTAGTAGTAGCATCATTCAGTAGTAGGCAGTAATCATCAGTAGCAGTAGGTATCAGTAGCAGCAACATCATCATCGGCAGTAGCATCATCAGTAGCAGTGGCATCATCATCAACATCATCAGTCGGCAGTAGCATCATCAGTAGCAGCAACATCATCATCAGTAGCATCAGCAGTGGCATCAGCATCATCAGTAGCATCATCATCAGTGGCATCATCAGCAGCATATCGGCAGTAGCATCATCAGTAGCATCAGCATCATCATCAGTAGCAGCATCACCACCCACCACACTCGACCACACACACATCTCCCGCCACGACCTCCCGACCCCCGTCACAACTCCCGCAGCCTCTCACCGTGCGTAGAGCGCCGTCTCTTGTTGAGATCTCAACCTGGTGGTGGAACTCCACGTGGTGGGACACCAGCGTCTTCAACGCTCGCCCACGGAGACCGACACGGACAGCTTCCACACCTCCACCACCCGCCGCAACTCCCCACCCCCCACCGCCACCACCGCCACCACCGCCACCGCCGCCGCCGCACCACCACCACCGCCGCCACCACCACCACCGCCACCACCGCACCACCGCCACCACCGCACCACCACCACCGCCACACCGCCGCCACACGCCACCACCGCCACACCGCCACCACCGCCACCACCGCCGTCGCCGTCGTCAAGTTGGAGATGTTGTAGACGTCCTCACCGCCATCTTCACCCGCCGTCGTCATCGTCGCCGTCAAGGTCAAGGTCATCGTCGTCCGTCCTCACCGCCANCCTCACCGCCGTCATCATCGTCCTCACCGCCATCCTCACCGCCATCTTCACCGCCATCTTCACCGCCATCCTCACCGCCATCTTCACCGCCATCTTCACCGCCATCATCATCGTCGTCGTCGTCGTCGTCATCGTCGTCGTCTTGAACGTCAACCTCAACACCGCACTCCTCANCCTCCTCCTCCACCTCCTCCATCGTACTTTGTCGAGCCTCAGAATGAACGACGGAGCGCTCAGCACAGCTGAGACACGGCAGTGGGGGGGGGTCATGGGTGGGGGTGAGGAGACGTTAGATCCCTCGCCTGAAAACACTGTTGGGGCAAGTGCTGTTAGTGAGCACCAGACAGGCACAGAGAGACACACACACAGAGACACACACAGACACACACATACACAGAGAGACACACACAGATACACACAGAGACACACACACACACAGAGAGACACACACACATACACACAGAGACACACGCACACAGAGACACACACACATACACAGAGAGACGCACACAGATACACACAGAGACACACACACACACAGAGAGACACACACAGATACACACAGAGACACACACACACAGAGACGTAGGCATATGTACAATCTCGTGACACTCACTCTCCCTCAAGGGCACGACCTCCAGCACGACCCAGGCTGAGGACAGCGGTGGCGAGGACGAGACGGAGAGTCTCACGCGGAGGAGATAGCGGCCACCGGCATCGTCCAGCGTGGAAGAGACGTCGCAGCACGTGTCTGCGGTGGCAGCACAGACGGTCTGCCAGAGGGCGCGTCTGAAGCTGCGCAGACAGAGACACAGGGAGCAGTGGTGAGGGTGGTGGGGAGTGAGTGGGTGAGTGGGTTGGTGGGTGGGTGAGTGGGTGGGTTGGTGAGTGAGTGGGTGAGTGAGTGGGTTGGTGGGTGAGTGGGTTGGTGAGTGAGTGGGTTGGTGAGTGAGTGGGTTGGTGGTGAGTGGGTTGGTGAGTGTGCGCGAGTGAGTGGGTTGGTGGGTGAGTGGGTTGGTGAGTGGGGTGAGTGAGTGGGTTGGTGGTGAGTGGGTTGGTGAGTGGGTTTGAGTGAGTGGGTTGGTGAGTGGGCTGGTGAGTGAGTGGGTTGGTGAGTGAGTGAATTAATGGGTGAGTGGCTGAGTGAGTGGGTTGGTGAGTGGGTTGGTGAGCGAGTTGGTGAGTGAGTGGGTTGGTGGGTGAGTGGGTTGGTGAGCGAGTTGGTGAGTGAGTGGGTTGGTGGGTGAGTGGATTGGTGAGTGGGTTGGTGAGCGAGTGGGTGAGTGAGTGGGTTGGTGGGTGAGTGGGTTGGTGAGCGAGTTGGTGAGTGAGTGGGTGAGTGGGTTGGTGAGTGGGTTGGTGGGTGAGTGGGTGAGTGGGTTGGTGAATGAGTGGGTTGGTGAGTGGGTTGGTGAGTGGGTTGGTGAGTTGGCGGTGAGTGGGTTGGTGGGTGAGTGGGTTGGTGAGTGAGTGGGTTGGTGAGTGGGTTGGTGAGTGTGCGGGTGAGTGGGTTGGTGGGTGAGTGGGTTGGTGAGTGAGTGGGTGAGTGAGTGAGTGGGTTGGTGGGTGAGTGGGTTGGTGAGTGGGTTCGTGAGTGAGTGAGTGGGCTGGTGAGTGAGTGGGTTGGTGAGTGAGTGAATTGGTGAGTGGCTGAGTGAGTGGGTTGGTGAGTGGGTTGGTGAGCGAGTTGGTGAGTGAGTGGGTTGGTGGGTGAGTGGGTTGGTGAGCGAGTTGGTGAGTGAGTGGGTTGGTGGGTGAGTGGGTTGGTGAGTGGGTTGGTGAGCGAGTGGGTTTGGTTGGGTTGGTGAGTGAGTTGGTGAGTGAGTGGGTGAGTGGGTTGGTGAATGAGTGGGTTGGTGGTGGTGGTGGAGTTGGTGAGTGAGTGGTTTGGTGGGTGAGTGGGTTGGTGAATGAGTGGGTTGGTGAGTGGGTTGGTGAGTGAGTTGGTGGGTGAGTGGGTTGGTGAATGAGTGGGTTGGTGAATGAGTGGGTTGGTGAGTGGGTTGGTGAGTGAGTGGGTTGGTGGGTGAGTGGGTTGGTGAGCGAGTTGGTGAGTGAGTGGGTGAGTGGGTTGGTGAGTGGGTTGGTGAGCGAGTGGGTTTGGTTGGGTTGGTGAGTGAGTTGGTGAGTGGGTGAGTGGGTTGGTGAATGAGTGGGTTGGTGAGTGGGTTGGTGAGTGAGTTGGTGAGTGGGTTGGTGAGTGGGTTGGTGAATGAGTGGGTTGGTGAATAAGTGGGTTGGTGAGTGGGTTGGTGAGTGAGTGGGTGAGTGGGTTGGTGAATGAGTGGGTTGGTGAGTGAGTTGGTGAGTGGGTTGGTGAATGAGTGGGTTGGTGGGCGAGTGGGTTGGTGAGTGAGTGGGTTGGTGAGTGGGTGAGTGGGTTGGTGAGTGNGTTGGTGAGTGAGTGGGTTGGTGAGTGAGTTGGTGAGTGGGTTGGTGAGTGGGTTGGTGAGTGAGTGTGGTTGGTGAGTGGGTTGGGGAGCGAGTGGGTTGGTGGGTGAGTGGGTTGGTGGGTGAGTGGGTTGGTGAGTGAGTGGGTTGGTGGGTGAGTGGCTGAGTGAGTGAGCATCTCACAGTTTGCTCTGAACTCTGTAGGTAACATTCAGGAACGTTGAGTTGGTGGTGGTGGTGGAGTTGATGCTTGAAGGGTCAACAGGTGGGGGTCTCTCTCCTCCACCCCCCACAGGAGCCACTTCAACGGGGTCCCAGCAAAGCGTCGCAAGAGGTCTGAGACTCCAAACGCACATTCAGCAGATATGGCGCAACTGGGCAGATGGGAAAACAACACTCACACACAGTGCGCTAACCACTGCACCACCACTCCCCACTCACACACAGTGCGCTAACCACTGCACCACCACTCACTCACACACAGTGCGCTAACCAGTGCACCACCACTCCCCACACACACAGTGCGCTAACCACTGAACTACCACTCCCCACACACACAGTGCGCTAACCACTGCACCACCACTCCCNACACACAGTGCGCTAACCACTGCACCACCACTCCCCACACACACAGTGCGCTAACCACTGCACCACCACTCCCCACACACACACAGTGCGCTAACCACTGCACCACCACTCCCACACACAGTGCGCTAACCACTGCACCACCACTCCCNCTCACACACAGTGTGCTAACCACTGCACCACCACTCCCCACACTACACACAGTGCGCTAACCACTGCACCACCACTCACACACACACAGTGCGCTAACCACTGCACCACCGCTCCCCACACACACAGTGCGCTAACCACTGCACCACCACTCCCCCCACACACACACAGTGCGCTAACCACTGCACCACCACCCCCACACACACACAGTGCGCTAACCACTGCACCACCACTCCCCCCACACACACACAGTGCGCTAACCACTGCACCACCACTCCCCACACACACACAGTGCGCTAACCACTGCACCACCACTCCCCACACACACACAGTGCGCTCATCACTGCACCACCGCTCCCNACACACACACAGTGCTAACCACTGCACCACCGCTCCCCAGTGCGCTAACCACTGAACCACCGCTCCCCACTCCCACACTGCGCTAACCACTGCACCACCGCTCCCCACGTCACCACAACTTGGTACCCGATGTATCGACCACCTCCGGCTGTGCTCACCGTGTGTGCACGTGACGAGGTGGAGGTGGTGGAGGAGGGAGAGGAAGAGTAGGCCAAGTCTCGAGACGAGTTCCCGCGCCGCCATGACGCCCATCCGGGAGACGCGTTTTGCAGTTTCCCAAGTCACGTGGTGCAGAGGAATTCGATTCCCAAATCGATTAACTCTACTCGCGTCGATTCTTAATGGGATAACATTAGGAATCGATTACTGAAGATTAATGGATGTATAGAGTCGATTTCTATTGGGATAACATGGGAATCGATTTAACGTTGATTAAGCTATTGGAATCGATTTCCGTTGGGATAGCATGGGAATAGACTATCATGTGTGTGTGAGTCCATGTGTGTGTATGTAAAGTCGATGTCTGTGTGTGTAAGTTTGTATATGTGTGTAAGTTGATGTCTGTGTGTACTTGTGTGTGTGAGTGTGAGTCCATGTGTGTGTATCTAAAGTCAATGTCTGTGTAAGTTTGTATGTGTGTGTAAGTTGATGTCTGTATGTGTGTACTTGTGTGTGAGTCCATGTGTGTGTATCTCAAGTCGATGTCTGTGTGTGTGTACTTGTGTGTGTGTGTGAGCCCAGCCACCACATGCCTAAACAGCTTTTGTTCGGCCGGATCGAGGGGGCTAGACGGGCGCGGCACGGGCTGGAGAAGAGATGGAGTCATGTGGTACAGGAGGACGTGGAGCTGAGCGGACTTGCCGATGACCGCTATCAGCGGTGTCAAGATCGGCCTCAGTGGAGGAGGCTCGTGAAGGACGCTACTGGGCAGTTGGAGGCAGTCGCCCTCCAACAACAACGAAGGGCGGAAGAGCGACGCTCACAACAACGAGCGGAGCGCCGGGTGGCTAAAGCACAGAAAGTTGGCACAGTAGGGGGCACAGGTGGTGCATCAGCCAGTCATCTCGGTCATCTCGGTCAGTCGACCCGTGGCACCTGGGTCTGCCCCGTGACCTCCTGCCAGCGGGCGTTTGACACTTCACGTGGCCTCAAAGAGCACGTGGCCTGGCACAAGCGTCGTGGCGACGTCACCGCCACTTAGTGGCGAATGGCGGTTGTTGTTGTTGGGCGGGTGTTTGTGTTGGGCATGGGACTGATCAGAGACTCGTGGGAGCGAGACTCCTGGAGCCGGGACATCCCATGGGACCTGCAAGAGACACCCACGGGAAAGGTCACAGGCGGGAGGTCAGGGACGGTCACGGGAGGTCACTGGGAGGGTCACGAGGGTCAGGGAGGGTCACGTGGGTCAGGCAGGGTCACGTGGGTCAGGGTGGGTCACGCGGCTGTTAGTGATGAGTAGCAGCAGTAACACACAGACAAAGGTCCCCCAGGTAGCCTCTAACAGACTGTAGGGCAAGTGCTGTTGGTAGCGAGTAGCAGCAGCTATACACAGACAAAGGTCCCCCAGGTAGCCTCTAACAGACTGGAGGGCAAGTGCTGTTGGTAGCGAGTAGCAGCAGCAGCTACACACAAAGGTCCCCAGGTAGCCTCTAACAGACTGTAGGGCAAGTGCTGTTGGTAGCGAGTAGCAGCAGCAGCTACACACAGACAAAGGTCCCCCAGGTAGCCTCTAACAGACTGTAGGGGCAAGTGCTGTCAGTAGCGAGCCTATGCCACCCAAGGCCAAGGGGGAGGGGGGAGACCACGTGGTGCCTCCCCCCACGTGCGGATCGAGGAGGAATCGTCTGCCGACGATCCGAAGTCGATCTGCGGATCGATCCGACAGCCCTCGGCGGGAACGCAAAGCGAATGTCAATGGAGAGAGAAGTTGACAGCCCCCGACTCGGCGTGGAGTCGCCGCCTCGCCCACCTCCTCCTGCACCTCCTACTCTACCTCCTCCTGCACCTCCTCAGTGCCCTGGCGACGACAACAACCCCACAGCGGCAGCAGCGGCTACGACAACGCCCGCCGTTGAGGCCTACACCGCCTCGGAGCCTGCGGCCTCTGCCCACGCCGCGTCGCATTCGGCGGGGGAGATTCAGGCGAGGGGCGGCGAGGAGGAGGAGGAGGGGGGGGCGGTTGGGGGAAAGGAATGTGATGATGATGAAGATGATGAGGAGGATGATGATGATGAGGAGGAGGAGGAAGATGAGGAGCAAGCTGAGCAAGCTGAAGAGGACTATGAGGAGGAGATCCTGCAGCTGCTGATGGCCGTGACCGCTGCACGTGCAGCAGCTCCACAAGGTTCAGCGGCAGCAGCAGGAGGAGGAGCTCCGGCTTCAGCCGGCGGCGCCGGAGATCCTGCACGGCGGGTCGTGGGCTGGGGCCGCCCGCCCACGCCCCAACCCGGCGGTGGTGGTGGTGAAGATGGTGGTGGTGGTGATGGAGATGGTGGTGGTGGTGGTGATGGAGACGGTGGTGTGGTGGTGGTGATGGTGGTGGTGGTGGTGATGGTGATGGTGGTGGTGGTGCTGGTGGTGGTGATGATGGTGGTGGTGGCGCAGGCGGCCCGGCTGGTGAGCATGTGCGGGACCTCCATCTTGGAGCTGCTGGGGCGCGCAGGCTGGGTAAGGGTTGTGACGCCACCGCCAACAACGCTAGCACCGCCACCAACAACACCACCAACAACACCACCACCACCATCTCCACCACCGTCTCCATCACCACCACCACCAACAACAACGCCACCACCGTCTCCACCACCATCTCCACCACATCTCCACCACCACCATCACCACCACCATCACCACCATCTCCACCACCACCACCAGAGGTGGGACAAAGTCATTGTTATGCAAGTCCAAGTCGAGTCTGAAGTCATCAAATTCATGACTCGAGTCTGACTCGAGTCCAAGTCACATGACTCGAGTCCACACCAGCTCAGAGGTGGACAAAGTCATTGTTATGCAAGTCCAAGTCGAGTCTGAAGTCATCAAATTCATGACTCGAGTCTGACTCGAGTCCAAGTCACATGACTCGAGTCCACACCAGCTCAGAGGTGGGACAAAGTCATTGTTATGCAAGTCCAAGTCGAGTCTGAAGTCATCAAATTCATGACTCGAGTCTGACTCGAGTCCAAGTCACATGACTCGAGTCCACACCTCTGCCACCACCATCACCACCATCTCCACCATCACCACCACCATCACCACCATCTCCACCACCATCTCCACCACCATCTCCACCACCATCTCCACCACCATCTCCACCACCATCTCCACCAGCATCTCCACCACCATCTCCATCACCACCACCACTATCTCTACCACCACCACCATCACCACTATCTCCACCATCTCCCCACCATCTCCACCACCACCATCACCATCTCTACCACCACCACCATCTCCACCACCATCTCTACCACCACCACCATCTCCACCAACATCTCTATCACCATCACCACCATCTCTACCACCACCATCTCCATCACCATCACCAACACCACCATCTCCACCAACGCCAAAACGCGACCAGCACAAGGACAATGCCACACGAATCAGCAGAACATTTATAGCTCCGGGTGGAGCAGCAGCAGCAGCAGCTGTGTGGCAATGATGATGGTGGTGATGATGATGATGGTGGTGATGGTGATAATAATGATGGTGGTGGTGATGATGGTAATGATGATGGTGGTGATGGTGATGATGGTGGTGATGGTGGTGATGGTTATGATGCTGATGGTGGTGGTGATGATGATGATAATGATGATGGTGGTGATGGTGATGATGGTGATGAGGATGGTGATGATGATGGTGATGATGATGATGATGTGGTGGTGATGGTGATGATGATGATGGTGATGGTGATGATGATGATGGTGGTGATGGTGGTGATGTGATGATGGTGATGGTGGTGGTGATGGTGATAATGATGATTGTGGTGGTGATGTGATGGTGGTGATGATGATGATAATAATGATGGTGGTGGTGATGGTGGTGATGGTGTGGTGATGATGATGATGATGATGGTGGTGATTGGTGATGATGGTGATGATGGTGGTGGTGGTGATGATGGTGAGATGATGGTGGTGATGGTGGTGATGGTGATGGTGGTGATGATGATGCTGATGGTGGTGGTGATGATGATGATGGTGGTGATGGTGGTGATGGTGGTGATGGTGGTGATGGTGATGATGGTGATGATGGTGGTGATGGTGATGATGATGATGGGGCTTCTCTTTTTGTTTCTCCTTCGTCCCACCACAGGAGGGCTTCCTGCAGGCGTTGGGGCCGGAGAGAGAGACAGAGACACAGAGAGAGAGAGAGACACAGTGAGAGACAAACAGAGACACAGTGAGAGAGACACAGAGACACAGTGAGAAACACAGAGACACAGTGAGAGACAAACAGAGACACAGTGAGAGAGACACAGAGACAGAGACACAGTGAGAGACACAGAGAGAGAGAGAGAGACAGAGACACAGAGAGAGAGAGAGACACAGTGAGAGACAAACAGAGACACAGTGAGAGAGACACAGAGACACATTGAGAGACACAGAGAGAGAGAGAGACAGAGACACAGAGAGAGAGACAGAGACACAGTGAGAGACAAACAGAGACACAGAGAGAGAGAGACACAGTGAGAGAGACAGAGAGAGACAGACAGAGAGAGACACAGAGACACAGTGAGAGACACAGAGACACAGTGAGAGACACAGTGAGAGACACAGAGACACAGTGAGAGACAAAAAGAGACACAGTGAGAGAGAGAGAGACAGAGACACAGAGAGAGACACAGAGACACAGTGAGAGAGAGGCACAGTGAGAGACACAGAGACAAACAGAGACACAGAGAGAGACAGAGACACAGTGAGAGACAAACAGAGACACAGTGAGAGAGACACAGAGACAGAGACACAGTGAGAAACACAGAGACACAGAGAGAGACACACAGACAGAGACATACAGTGAGAGAGAGACAGAGAGACACATTGAGAGACACAGAGAGAGACACACAGACAGAGACATAAAGTGAGAGAGACACATTGAGAGACACAGTGAGAGAGAGACACATTAAAGACACAGAGAGAGAGACAGAGAGAGAGAACGTCAGAGTTAGAAAAGGAAGAAAAAACCCGTACGGACAAGACGGTGCGGCCTCACCATCACCCCCACCGAGACGCCCACGGAAGCTGTAGCACAGGTTTTGTTTGTATTAGATCGCGTATCAACGTTGTGTTGTTAAACCCGCCACCACCCTACACGACCATCTCACCACACAGAGGCCCACGCAGACACCCACAGACTCACCACACAGAGACCACACAGACACCCACAGACTCACCACACAGATACCACACAGACACGCACAGACTCACCACACAGAGACCACACAGACACCCACAGACTCACCACAGAGACCACACAGCCACCCACAGACTCACCACACAGAGACCACACAGACACCCACAGACTCACCACACAGAGACCACACAGACACCCACAGACTCACCACACAGAGACCACACAGACACCCACAGACTCACCACACAGAGACCCACAGACGCACCATACAGAGACCCACAGACTCACCACACACCCACACAGACACCACAGACTCACCACACAGAGACCACAGACGCACCATACAGAGACCCACAGACTCACCACACAGAGACCCACAGACTCACCACATAGAGACCCACAGACTCACCACACAGAGACCCACAGACTCACCACACAGACACCCACAGACTCACCACATAGAGACCCACAGACTCACCACACAGAGACCCACAGACTCACCACACAGACACCCACAGACTCACCACACAGACACCCACAAACTCACCACACAGAGACCCACACAGACACCCACATAATCACCACACAGAGCCATAGACTCACCACACAGAGAGATCAGATGAATGTGTAATAAAAGACTTCGTCAGGCACTGCTGGTGTCCGTTTGTCTTTTATTTAGGTTCTTTCTGCGCAGACCAGCGTCGTCTCGCGCGCGCCCCACGCACGCTCCCTCGTCAGCTCCTCCACTCTTCCTCACACCCCGCTGGGCCTGATCAGGGACCAGCGTCTCCTCTCGCGTGCCGCGCACGCTCCTCCGTTAGCTCCTCCACTCCCGCACTCCGCACACCGCTGGCCGACGGCGTGCTGAGGACCTTCGGCCACGTGGCCGATGGTGCGGATCTCTCTCACCACCCAGCGTGGCTCAGACTCTTAACTTCCCCGACCGCCCCGATCTCTTCCGGGCTCCCACTTATATCCATTCCCCCCACGTGACCCTGACTCCTCCCCTTCCGGATCGTCAGATCCGGCCTTCCCATACTACCCCGCTGGCTCCGCCCCCATTCACCTCGCCTCCCATTGGAGCTGCCGAGGTGACCGGTGGCCCCTCCCACACGCCCCGCAGACCAGGCTCCGCCCCCCAACACCCCGGCCGTGTGATTGGACCAGAGCCCAGCAACAACCCCATTGACGCTCGCGCTACAGACGCATCAAAAGCTCAAAGCTGCTGCCACTTTCACGCCTCTCGACGATTCGTGGGGCCAGCCTGAGGTCACCTTTGCTTCTGGCTCCACGGACCTCCTGGCACTTAATGTCATCAACCCCCCGAGCATTCTCCCTCTGGAGGTCATCCCAAAAACTTGTGTGCATACAGGGCCACTGAATTGCCCCTTGGAATGTTTTTCAACTCATTAGAGCGAGCCCCCAGATGTGCTGTGTTTGTGTGTAGGATGTCACAAAGCGGTCTCTATAAGGGCATCGATGCACGTGGGTTTATGACGTCACAAAGCAGCCATGAGGCCGTCCCACAGCGCGACAAACGCGGTTTCCTCCCCCCCCCCCCCGAAATCTTTGGCCTTTCGCGGTGTGCGCACACACGCAGTTTTGGCTTTCCTGGACTCGCTGACGATGTGCCCAAATCAGTCGAGCGCCATTATCTTTTCATCGGCTGCGTAACGCTGTGTGGAAGCTACCTGGTCTGTCGCTCCGCACGAAGCTCCAGGTCTTCTCGGCCACGGTCATTCCCTCCCTTCTCTACGCTTGCGAGATGTGCACCCCCCTAATGGAGCATCTTCGCAGGTTAGAAACATTTAGGCTGGCCTGATAACGATCCATCCTGGGTTTAACCAATGTGTGTGTGTGTGTCTAAGTCGATGTGTTTCTATGTGTGTGGGTCAATGTCTGTGCGTAAGTTCATGTGTGTGTCATCTCGTCATCTCGGTCAGTCGACCCGTGGCACCTGCTGGGTCTGCCCCGTGACCTCCTGCCAGCGGGCGTTCGACACTTCACGTGGCCTCGAGGTGCACTTGGCCTGGCACAAGCGTCTGGTGACGTCACCGCCACTTAGTGGCGAATGGCGGTTGTTGTTGTTGTTGTGTGTGACTGCCTTTTCGCCCGAGCAAAGCCGGGTACTTACCGCCAGTATTTATTTAAAGTTTCGCATTTTGATGTGACGTCACATTTCTCACCCCCCCCCCGTCACGCATCGTCACAGATGTCTGACCCCCCCCCCCACGTGCGTGACGTCATTGATGGGCGGTCAGCAGCAGGACAGAAGGGGGAGGGCGAGTGAGGATGCCGGAAGTTCGCCCCCCCGGAATCGATGGGAATCGACAACGGTAATCGATGAGAATCGAACATCCGATTCGTGGTGACGACATCGCCCGGCGACCATTGCCAAGATGGCGCACCCAGGTAGGAGGTTGTTGTTGTGGTTGTTGTTTGTGTGTGTTGTTGTTGTGGTGGTTGTTGTTGTTGTGGTGGTGTTGTTGTGGTTGTTGTTGTTTGTGTGGTGTGGTTGTTGTTTGTGTGTGGTGGTTGTTGTTGTGTGGTTGTTGTTGTGTGTGGTGGTTGTTGTTGTGGTGTGGTTGTTGTTTGGTGGTGGTTGTTGTGGTGGTTGTTGTTTGTGTGGTGGTGGTTGTTGNTTGTTTGGTGGTGGTTGTTGTGGTGGTTGTTGTTGTTTGTGTGGTGGTGGTTGTTGTGGTGGTTGTTGTTTGTGTGGTGGTGGTTGTTGTTTGTGTGGTGGTGGTTGTTGTGGTGGTGGTGTTGTTTGTGTTGTGGTTGGGTGGTTGTTGTTGTGGTGGTGGTTGTTGTTGTTGTGGTGGTGGTTGTTGTTGTGGTGGTGACGATGTTGACGATGTGGTGATGATGATGGNGTGATGGTGATGATGGTGATGATGGTGATGNGTGTGATGATGGTGGTGATGATGATGGTGATGATGATGATGATGGTGGAGATGATGTGATGGTGGTGATGGTGATGGTGGTGATGATGATGGTGGTGATGATGGTGATGATGATAATGGTGATGATAATGCGGCTATTGACAGCAGGTGTTGGAGACTTAGCTGGGTCATGCAGAGATAATGAGCTCAACTAAAACAATGCTTTTCCCAGCGGGTAAGGCTCACTAAGCAGCATCATAGCTCTTCCTCAGAAGCTACCTGGCCATCACAAATGATTGCCCACCAAAGTGGTTCATCATCGCGTGAACATTTGTAGCAGAAGCCAAATAATCTCAACTCGTGTGTTTCTAAACGTGGAGGGAAAAACTGGAGGACCAGGAGACAAAATCCACGCGACCACGGGAGGAGAGAGACGCAAACTCCAAACATACATTGGCAGGCGTCAGGGTCGGATCGAACCCACGACCTCCTGCACACCAGGCGAGGTAGTCAACATCTCCCAGTCACACACAAACATACATTGGCAGGCATCGTCAGGGTCGGGATGAACCCACGACCTCCTGCACACCTGGCGAGGTAGTCAACATCTCCCAGCCACACACAAACATACATTGGCAGGCATCGTCAGGGTCGGGATCGAACCCACGACATCCTGCACACCAGGCGAGGTAGTCAACATCTCCCAGCCACACACAAACATACATTGGCAGGCATCGTCAGGGTCGGGATCGAACCCACGACCTCCTGCACACCTGGCGAGGTAGTCAACATCTCCCAGCCACACACAAACATACATTGGCAGGCATCGTCAGGGTCGGGATCGAACCCACGACCTCCTGCACACCAGGCGAGGTAGTCAACATCTCCCAGCCACACACAAACATACATTGGCAGGCATCGTCAGGGTCGGGATCGAACCCACGACCTCCTGCACACCAGGCGAGGTAGTCAACATCTCCCAGTCACACACAAACATACATTGGCAGGCATCGTCAGGGTCGGGATCGAACCCACGACCTCCTGCACACCAGGTGAGGTAGTCAACATCTCCCAGCCACACACAAACATACATTGGCAGGCATCGTCAGGGTCGGGATCGAACCCACGACCTCCTGCACACCTGGCGAGGTAGTCAACATCTCCCAGCCACACACAAACATACATTGGCAGGCATCGTCAGGGTCGGGATCGAACCCACGACCTCCTGCACACCAGGCGAGGTAGTCAACATCTCCCAGCCACACACAAACATACATTGGCAGGCATCGTCAGGGTCGGGATCAACCCACGACCTCCTGCACACCAGGCGAGGTAGTCAACATCTCCCAGTCACACACAAACATACATTGGCAGGCATCGTCAGGGTCGGGATCGAACCCACGACCTCCTGCACACCAGGCGAGGTAGTCACCATCTCCCAGTCACACACAAACATACATTGGCAGGCATCGTCAGGGTCGGGATCGAACCCACGACCTCCTGCACACCAGGCGAGGTAGTCAACATCTCCCAGCCACACACAAACATACATTGGCAGGCATCGTCAGGGTCGGGATCGAACCCACGACCTCCTGCACACCAGGCGAGGTAGTCAACATCTCCCAGTCACACACAAACATACATTGGCAGGCATCGTCAGGGTCGGGATCGAACCCACGACCTCCTGCACACCAGGCGAGGTAGTCAACATCTCCCAGTCACACACAAACATACATTGGCAGGCATCGTCAGGGTCGGGATCGAACCCACGACCTCCTGCACACCAGGCGAGGTAGTCAACATCTCCCAGTCACACACAAACATACATTGGCAGGCATCGTCAGGGTCGGGATCGAACCCACGACCTCCTGCACACCAGGCGAGGTAGTCAACATCTCCCAGTCACACACAAACATACATTGGCAGGCATCGTCAGGGTCGGGATCGAACCCACGACCTCCTGCACACCAGGCGAGGTAGTCAACATCTCCCAGTCACACACAAACATACATTGGCAGGCATCGTCAGGGTCGGGATCGAACCCACGACCTCCTGCACACCAGGCGAGGTAGTCAACATCTCCCAGTCACACACAAACATACATTGGCAGGCATCGTCAGGGTCGGGATCGAACCCACGACCTCCTGCACACCAGGCGAGGTAGTCAACGGATAATCGCTAATAATCGATGGTAATAAATTATCGATGGTAATTGATTATTATCATCGATTATCCGATTCGCGCTCATGTCATCCCACAGAGACCATCGCCAAGATGGCGGTGCCCAGGTACACTATACACTACACTATTATACTATACACTACACTACTGTACACTATACACTACACTACTATACACTACACTACTATAGACTACACTATACACTACACTACTGTACACTATACACTACACTACTATACACTACACTACTATACACACACTATACACTACACTACTACTATTACACTACTACACTACCACTCTACACACACTATATACATTCANACACTACACTACACTACTACCACCTANACATACACTATACACTACACTACTACACTATACACTATACACTACACTACACTATACACTACACTACACTATACACTACATATACACTACACTACTATACACTACACTACTACACTACTATACACACACTATACACTACACTACTACACTATACACTACACTATACTACACTATACATANACACTACACTATACACTACACACACTATACACTACACACTACACTATACACTACACTATACACTACACTATACACTACACTACACTATACACTACACACTATACACACTACACTATACACTACACACTACACTTTACACTACACTACTATACACTACACTATACATTACACACTACACTATACACTACACTATACAATACACTACACTATACACTACTATACACTACACTATACACTACACTACTAAACACTACACTATACACTACACACTACTATACACTACTTACACTATACACTACACACTACACTATACACTACTATATACACTACTATACACTACACTATACACTACTATACACTACACTACTATACACTACACTATACACTACTATACACTACTATACACTACACTATGCACTACACTATACACTACACTACTATACACTACACTACTATACACTACACTATATACTACACTATACACTACACAACTACACTATACACACTATACACTACACTACACTACACTACACACACTACACTATACACACTACACTATACACTACTATACTACACTATACACTACTATACACTATACACTACACTACTATATACTAAACTACTAAACGCTATACTCGTAACTCATTGGCGCGTCGTTTACGTGACGAACCTTCCTGGCTGTGTCGGCCGGTGGAGGGTCACCACGCAACATTTATACTTCACGCGATCTGACCTCGTGACCTTCATTACGAGTCGTGCATCAATGTAACCGCAGAAGTCCTCTTCAAGGCGAGCATCTCTTCACGGTCGATGGCGGCAGCTTTGCCAGTTGCACCCCCCCCCCTGATGTCTGTTGACCTATCTTGTGTGTCACCCCAAGTCCCAAGCCTTCGACCGTGGCAGAATGGTCGCGGCTGAGACGCGTGCCAGGAATCTCCTCCAGGTGGGTCTCCAACTATACACTACACTATACACTACACTATACTATACACTACTATACACTACTATACACTACACTATACACTACACTACACTACTATACACTACTATACACTACACTACTACATTATACACTACACTATACACTACACTATACACTACACTATACACTACTATACACTACATTATACACTACACNATACACTACATTATACACTAACATTATACACTACTATACACTACTACACTACTATACACTATNTATACACTACTATACACCACTATACACTACACTATACACTACTATACACTANAATACACTACACTATACACTACACTATTATACACTACACTACACTACTATACACTACTATACACTACATTAACACTACACTATACACTACACTACTATACACCACTACTATACACTACTACTATACACTACACTATACACTACTATACACTACACTATACACTACACTACTATACACTACACTACTATACTACTATACACTACAATACACTACACTATACACTACACTACTATACACTACACACTATACACTACACACTATACACTACACTACTATACACTACTATATACACTACACTACTATACACCACTATACACTACACTATACACTACACTACTATACACTACACTATACACTACACTATACACTACACTACTATACACTAACACTATACACTACACTACTATACACTACACTATACACTACACTATACACTACACTATACACTACACTATACACTACACTATACACTACACTATACACTATACACTACTATACACTACACTATACACTACACTACTATACACTACACTATACACTACTTTACACTACACTACACTACACTACTATACACTACACACTATACACTACACTACTATACACTACACTATACACTACACTATACACTACACTATACACTACATTCACTACACTATACACTACACTATACACTACACTACTATACACTACACTACTATACACTACACTATACACTACACTACTATACACTACTATACACTACACTACACTACTCTACACACTATACACTACACTATACACTACTATACACTACACTATACACTACACACTATACACTACACTATACACAACGCGTGCCAGGAATCTCCTCCAGGTGGTCTCCAACAGCCCAGAGGCAGCCAGGTTCTGTTGTTGCTGCTGTTGTTGCAAATTCTCAGGAGTGTTCACATTGTTTTGAAGTACACTGTATAGTGTATAGCAGTGTAGTGTATAGTAGTGTATAGTAGTGTATAGTGTAGTGTATAGTGTAGTGTATAGTGTAGTGTATAGTGTAGTGTATNGTACGTGTAGTGTATAGTAGTGTAGTGTATTGTAGTGTATAGTAGTGTATAGTGTNTGTATAGTAGTATAGTGGTATAGTATAGTAGTGTAGTGTNCTAGTATATACGTGTATNGTGTAGTAGTGTAGTGTATAGTGTATAGTNGTGTAGTGTATAGTAGTGTAGTGTATAGTAGTGTATAGTAGTGTATAGTGTAGTGTATAGTAGTGTAGTGTATAGTAGTGTAGTGTATACCCGCTCCCGTGGCCACCCCCCACCCCCCCCCGGCAGGCCGAGGAGCCGAACCGCCCGTTGGCGGCCGAGCTGATGAGGCGGCTGGTGCTGATGCAGCTGAAACAGCTGATGGAGCTGCGGAGAGGAGGCTGGAACTGGAGCTGGGGCGGGTGAAGATAAAGCTGGTGAGCGAGTGAGAGAGTGAGCGAGTGAGAGCGAGTGAGTGAGCGAGTGAGAGAGAGCGAGAGAGAGAGAGCGAGTGAGTGAGTGAGCGAGTGGAGCGAGTGAGAGCGAGTGAGTGAGAGAGAGTGAGAGAGTGAGTGAGTGAGTGAGAGAGTGAGAGAGAGTGAGCGAGTGAGTGAGTGAGCGAGTGAGAGTGAGAGCAGTGAGAGAGAGTNAGAGAGCGAGAGAGTGAGCGAGTGAGAGCGAGTGAGTGTGAGAGTGAGAGAGAGAGCATGAGAGAGAGTGAGCGAGTGAGAGAGTGAGTGAGTGAGAGAGTGAGAGAGAGTGAGCGAGTGAGAGTGAGTGAGTGAGAGAGTGAGAGAGAGTGAGCGAGTGAGAGTGAGTGAGAGAGTGCGAGAGAGTGAGTGAGAGAGCGAGTGAGTGTGAGAGTGAGAGAGAGTGAGAGAGAGTGAGTGAGCGAGACTTTTTTTTACTTTTATAACTTTATTGCCTCCAGCGGCAATTGCGCTGGAGTGTTTCCAATGTATCAGAATACCAGCCTGTACGGCAACAAAAGAACAAGCAGCGTCGGCTCCACATTCATCACACATCATCATCACACACCACATCGCCACCGCCCCGCAGCCAGTGTCCGATGTGCTTGTCATTCCGGGCTCTCACACCCCTTTGCCTGACAGAGCAGCCCTCCACTCCCACACCCTCACCCTCCTCCTCGGCTGGCGACGGCGGCGGTGGTGCCGTCTTCGGCGCCACGGGGGGAAAGGGGTAGTGGGGGGGGGATGGTGGCTGTTTTTGGACCTTGCTCATCAAGGCCTTTAACCGATTGATTTCCTGGCGGCTGTAATCAAACTTGCTCGGATCCTGGACCACACGACAGGCCGCACTCACGAAGTTCCCCCGCTGGGGAAGCTGTCCTGCACCCGGATGTTGCGCCTCCCGTACGACCATCTCAGGAAGCCGAGAAGGTGGTCGGGGGAGCACCCCATCTTGGGCATCGGAGGCCAGCTCTTCGGCACTCTCCGTCCCTTCCGGTCGCCACCGCTGACGACGCTCGCCCCGCTCACCTCTCGCGCCTCGGCGCCAGATCCGCTTGTCATGTCGGCGTGGGCCCCCCCTGTCCCACCGCGACCCGTCTGGGGCCAGGGCCTCGCTGGGCTCGATCTCAAGCCCAGGAAGCCCACTCCCCTCGAATTCCATAGTCACCTCCTCCCAGAGCCGGCCCAGCCACTAAGCGACCCTTGCAATTGCAAAGGGCCCCGTGGCCAGCAGAGGGCCCCGCTAGAGTCACTGCTAGCGAGTGGGTGAAAAAAATCATACATCAAAGGGGCCTCCAACCAAATTTTGCTTAGGGCCCCAAAGGTCTAGGGCCGGCTCTGCCTCCTCCCCCCCCCTCCCTCATCGGGACGGGCGAAGAGGTGCTCCCCGGCGCCGCAGCAGCAGCAGCATCAGTAGTAGCAGCAGCAGCAGTAGTAGCAGCAGCAGCAGTAGTAGTAGCAGCAGCAGCAGTAGCAGCAGCATCAGTAGTAGCAACAGCAGCAGTAGCAGCAGCAGCAGCAGTAGTAGCAACAGCAGCAGCAGTAGCAGCATCAGCAGCAGTAGTAGCAGCATCAGTAGTAGCAACAGCAGCAGTAGCAGCAGCAGCAGCATCAGTAGTAGCAGCAGCAGCAGTAGTAGCAGCAGCAGCAGCAGCATCAGTAGTAGCAGCAGCAGCAGTAGTAGCAGCAGCAGCAGCAGCATCAGTAGTAGCAGCAGCAGCAGTAGTAGCAACAGCAGCAGTAGCAGCAGCAGCAGCAGTAGTAGCAGCAGCAGCAGTAGTAGTAGCAGCAGCAGCAGTAGCAGCATCAGTAGTAGCAACAGCAGCAGCAGCATCAGTAGTAGCAGCAGCAGCAGCATCAGTAGTAGCAGCAGCAGCAGTAGTAGCAGCAGCAGTAGCAGCAGCATCAGTAGTAGCAGCAGCAGTAGCAGCAGCAGCAGTAGTAGCAGCAGCAGTAGCAGCAGCAGCAGCATCAGTAGTAGCAGCTGCAGCTGCAGCAGCAGTAGTAGCAGCAGCAGCAGTAGTAGCAGCAGTAGTAGCAGCTGCAGCAGCAGCGCCGCCCGGCACACCAACGTCTCCGGCGGCGGCGGCGGTCAGCGTCACCTCTTCTCCTCGCTGCGTCGGGGGTGCAAGCGAGGCCGGGTCCGGCTGTTGCGCTCCCTCGGTTGCCGCCGCCGCCGCTTGCGCGTCGCCGCTGGCCTCCATGGCCTTCCCCCCCGCCCCCCTTTGCCGGAGAGAGGGGGGGGGCAGCAGCCTCAATCTTCACCCGGTCGGCCTCCCGCCAGCTGAAACTGTGGATCCTGGATCACCATCTGTGCCACCCTCACTAAAGAAGCCCTATCGGGGAAAGTTTTCGTCACCGCTCTCCACCCCCCTTCCCCCCAGGAGGCGTCCGGGTCCGGGAACATCTCCCGCCGAGCTCCTGGCGGCCTCCGGGTCGGACCCCGCCCGCCCTCCGCGCCCGTCCAGGAGACGGAACCACCGCCACCACCGCCACCACCGCCACCACCACCGCCACCGCCGCAGAAGAAGAGGAGGAGAAGCTGCTCCCCGGGTGGGCGTTTACGAGCCAGCGCGTGTTGTGTCTGTGTGTTGTGTGTGTGTTGTGTGTGTGTGTGTTGTGTGTTGTGTGTGTGTTGTGTGTGTGTTGTGTGCGTGTTGTGTGTGTGTGTGTGTGTTGTGTGTGTGTTGTGTGCGTGTTGTGTGTGTGTGTTGTGTGTGTGTTGTGTGTGTGTTGTGTGTGTGTGTGTTGTGTGTGTGTTGTGTGTGTGTTGTGTTGTTGTGTGTGTGTGTTGTGTGTGTGTGTTGTGTGTGTGTGTTGTGTGTGTGTGTTGTGTGTGTGTGTTGTGTGTGTGTGTTATGTGCGTGTGTTGTGTTGTGTGCGTGTGTTGTGTGCATGTGTTGTGTGTGTGTGTTGTGTGCGTGTTGTGTGTGTGTGTTGTGTGTGTTGTGTGCGTGTGTTGTGTGTGTGTTGTGTGTGTGTTATGTTGTTTTGTGTGCGTGTGTTGTGTGTGTGTTGTGTGTATTTTGTGTGTGTGTGTGTGTTGTGTGTGTGTGTTGTGTGTGTGTTGTGTGCGTGTGTTGTGTGTGTGTGTCGTGTTGTGTGTGTGTTGTGTGTGTGTGTTGTGTGCGCGTGTTGTGTGTGTGTGTTGTGTGTGTTGTGTGTGTGTTGTGTGCGTGTGTTGTGCGCGTGTTATTTGCGTGTGTTGTGTGCGTGTTGTGTGTGTGTTGTGCGTGTGTTGTACGCGTGTTGTGTGTGTTGTGTGTGTTGTGTGTGTGTGTTGTGTGTGTTGTGTGTGTGTGTTGTGTGCGCGTGTTGTGTGTGTGTTGTGCGCGTGTTGTACGCGTGTTGTGTGTGTGTTGTGTGTGTTGTGTGTGTGTGTTGTGTGCGCGTGTTGTGTGTGTGTGTTGTGTGTGCGTGTTGTGTGCGTGTGTGTGTTGTGCGTGTGTTGTGCGTGTGTTATTTGCGCGTGTTGTGTGTGTGTGTGTTGTGCGTGTGTTGTGCGGAGGGGTGAGGGACACCGTTGTTGTCGTCGTCGTTGTCATTGTTGTTGTTGTTGTAGGATCGGCGCCGGCCAGGACAACCCACAACAGCAGCAGCAGCAGCAGCAACAGCGGCGGCAGCAGCAGCAGCAGCAACAGCGGCAGCGGCGGCAGCAGCAGCATCAGCAGCGGAGAGACTCTTCTTCAGCGGGGGTCAACGGCCACCGCCGCCTCCTCCCATCGCCGCCTCGACACGGCGGCTCCCGCACAGCGCCGCTCCTCCTCCCCACGGAGGAGACGGAGCAGGAGGAGGTTGCCCCGGGCAGCGGAGCGACGTCGACCTCCCTCCCCGTCGCCCCCCGACGGGTTTCCCGACGGACCCCGGTGGACCGCCTTGGGCCACGGGCCGCCGGACTTCCACGGGCCGCCGGAGGACGTAGATTCGACGGGCCGCGGGGCCCCAGGGGCGTGCGGGTCGACGGGCACGGGGTTCCTCGGTTCGACGGCCCGTCAGACTTCGAGGCCGGGCCTCGGTACGGCGGGCAGCAGCAGTGGCGTCAACATCAACAACGACGTCAACAACGACGTCAACAACGACATCAACGACAAACCACTTGGGAGGGACCGCACGGGTGGCTCTTTGACGGCGGGACGCAGTTTGCTGCGCGGCCGCCGGGCAACCTGCTGGGCCACCGGCCGGACTACTGGCTGGGCCACCAGCAGCTGACTCAGCACCAGCAGCTGACTCAGCAGCTGACTCAGCACCAGCAGCTGACTCAGCACCAGCAGCTGACTCAACACCAGCAGCTGACTCAGCACCAACAGCTGACGCAGCACCAACAGCTGACTCAACACCAGCAGCTGATGCAGCACCAGCAGCTGACTCAACACCAGCAGCTCATGCAGCACCAACAGCTGACGCAGCACCAACAGCTGACTCAGCACCAGCAGCTGACTCAACACCAGCAGCTGACTCAACACCAGCAGCTGATGCGTGAGTGATTGTTTGCCGCCCCCACCTTACAGCTCACCACCACCACCGCTCGCCACCACCGCTCACCGCTACTCACCACCACCGCTACTCACCACCACCGCTCGCCACCACCGCTCACCACCACCGCTCACCACCACCGCTCACCACCACCGCTCGCCGCTACTCACCACCACCGCTCACCACCACCGCTCGCCGCTACTCACCACCACCGCTCACCACCACCGCTCACCGCTACTCACCACCACCGCTCGCCACCACCGCTCACCACCACCGCTCACCACCACTCACCACCACCGCTCACCGCTACTCACCACCACCGCTCGCCACCACCGCTCACCACCACCGCTCACCACCACCGCTCACCACCACCGCTCGCCACCACCACCGCTCACCACCACCACCGCTCGCCACCACCGCTCGCCACCACCGCTCGCCACCACCACCGCTACTCACCACCACGCTCGCCGCTACTCACCACCACGCTCGCCACCACCGCTCACCGCTACTCACCACCACCGCTCACCACCACCACTCACCGCTACTCAACATCACCACCGCTCGCCACCACCGCTCACCGCTACTCACATCACCACCGCTCACCAC
Organism: Lethenteron camtschaticum; assembly: GCA_018977245.1. Classification (NCBI taxonomy): domain Eukaryota; kingdom Metazoa; phylum Chordata; class Hyperoartia; order Petromyzontiformes; family Petromyzontidae; genus Lethenteron; species Lethenteron camtschaticum. Next base: position 122,396 of record MU249771.1, read on the forward strand.
CTTACCGCTCACCACCACCGCTCGCCACCACTGCTCGCCACCACCGCTGCCCTTCACCGCTACCACCTAGCTTGGCACAAGCGCTGCTGCTGCTGCTGCTGCTGCGGCTATGACGTTGTCTCTCTGCGTGTCTCTGCGTCGCCCCCCGAGTGCAGCGACGGGAGCGGCTGCCCACGCCGCTCAGGCCGAGCAGGTGAACTCGCTCTTCTGGAAGCTCGTCGCCTCGGGAATCCTGCAAGTCCAGGCGGTGGCGGCGACGCGACCGCCGGCGTCGGCGGCACGGCCGGTGAGAGAGGAGATGGAAGCCCCACACCCCCAGGTCGTCGTGCCGACCTGGGGGTACTCGGCAGAGGTCGCAACCGGGTACCCGATACCCTTACCCTACCCGATACCCGGCTACCCGTACCCGGCCGGGTACAGGTACCCGTTTGCGACCCTGGTGCGGCCGGGTACGGGTAGGCCGTGAGTCACTGGTGAGTAACCGTTTGTCACTCATTTCCCAACGTCTTGTCTCTTCTCACAGTTCAAGTTCCTAGAATCAACCCACCCGCGCCTGCAACATGGCTTCATCCCAGAGTCGCAATCGGGTACCCGATACCCGTACCCGGCTGGGTGTACGGGTAACGGGTAGGGTACGTGTACGGGTAGGGTACGTGTACGGGTAGGGTACGGGTACGGGTAGGGTACGGGTAGGGTACGTGTAGGGTACGTGTAGGGTACGAGTAGGGTACGGGTAGGGTACCCGTTTGCGACCCTGGTGCGGCCGGGTACGGGTACGGGTAAGGAATCAAAACCCGTTTGCGACCTCTGGCGACGGGGTCACGAGCGACGGGGTCACGAACGACGGGGTCACGAGCGACGGGGTCACGAGCGACGGGGTCACGAACGACGGGGTCACGAGCGACGGAGTTCTCCTGCGCGGAGGTGGCGGGAGTCATGAGTGAGGTCACGTGACCACTGGGGGTAGGGGAGGGGCGGAAGGTGGACAGGGATGGGGGGGGGGCGGTCTCACCGATGGCCGCCTCCCCCCCCCTCTGACCCCGCTCCGCTCGTGTTTCTCTCTCGCCGACAGACGACGCTCGTGCCGGGAGCGACGCTGGCGGCGCGACGGAGGAGACGTCCACCAGAGGTGAGGAGGCATCCGCAGAGGACGACGACGACGACATTCCGGACCTCTCCGGCTTCGCCATCGAAGACCTCAAGCGGTGAGCGTCAGCATCGCTCCACCGATGGCCCGGTGAAGTGGCTCGTCGTCGTGGGCACTTACAGCGCGTTGACGACGACGTTGGTTTTCAACGTGGAAGGGGGGAAAAAAACGCAGCGACCCCGAGAAAAATTCCACTCGATCACGGGGAGAACGTTCAAATACGCAGCAGCGGCGGCGGCGGCGGGCTCGAACCAACGACGGGCGGTTGGAGGCAGTCGCCCTCCAGCAACGACGGAGGGCGGAGGAGCGACGCTCACAACAACGAGCGCCGGGCGGCTAAAACGCAGAAGTTAGGCAGTACAGGTGGTGCATCTACCGGTCATCTCAGTCAGTCAATGGCACCTGGGTCTGCCCCGTGACCTCCTGCACCTAGCCTACAGTAGGGGGTACAGGTGGCATCTAGGTGCANCCAACCCTGGCACCTGCCTGTCCGTGACCTCACCTAGCCTCAAGCAGGGGGTACACTGGTGGTGCATCTACCGGTCATCTCAGTCAACCCGTGGCACCTGGTTTTCTGTCCCGAGACCTCCTGCCAGCGAGCCTTCGACACTTCATGCGGCCTCAACGTGCACCTGGCCTGGCACGGTCGCCGTGGTGACGTCACCGTGTGTTGGCGAATGGCGGGGTATTGGTGTTAGTGTGTTCGTTGCCAAGTGCAATTGATGCCGGGGTAGGATCCAGTAAAAAACCAAAAGCATTTCTAAAGAAATGCGTGAGTCAGCGATGATTTCAAAGTGGACAACTCCAGTGGATTGCTAACATGAGGCAGGAGGCGCGTCTGGAAGCGCTCGCTGCGGTGTCTTGCCATGAGGATGTCTTGTGTGTGCGTGTGTGAGTATATGCGAGCGCGCGAGTGTATATCCGCGTGTGTGTGTGTGCGTGTGTGAGTATATGCGAGCGCGCGAGTGAATCCGCGTGTGTGTGTGTGCGTGTGTGCGTGTGTGAGTATATGCGAGCGCGCGTGTGTATATCCGCGTGTGTGTGTGTGCGTGTCTGTGCGTGTGTATATTCGCGTGTGTGTGCGAGTGTATATCCGCGTGTGTGTGTGTGCGTGTCTGTGCGTGTGTATATTCGCGTGTGTGTGCGAGTGTATATCCGCGTTTGTGTGTGTGCGTGTGCGTGCGCACAGGCGCCACGGCGGCGCGGTGCGGCGCCTCTACTCGGGCGTCCAGTGCCACTCGTGCAGCTTGCGCTTCGCGGGGCGCCAGGCGAGCGCCTACGCCGACCACCTGGACTGGCACTACCGCGTCAACCGCGACAGCAAAGACCCGGGCAGCGAGGTCACGCACCGCCGCTGGTACCGCTCGTGCACGGTGAGCGGCGCTCGCTCGCTCACTCGCTCTGTGGCTCGGAGATGTTGACTACCTCGCCTGGTGTACAGGAGGTCGTGGGTTCTATCCCGACCCTCACACCTGCTGCTGTATATTTGTATTTTGCGTGTCTCTCTCTAATCATCATCACGGTGGCTAGGAGATGTTAATTACCTCGCCTGGTGTACAGGAGGTCATGGGTTCGATCCCGACCCTGACGCCCCGTCGTGTATTTGGAGTCTGCGTGTCTCTCCCTCTCTCTTCCGTGGTCGTGTGTGGATTTTTTCCGTGGCCCTCCGGGTTTTCCCCCTCCCACGTGGAGAATGGACGTTGCGCGAGTGAGAGCACTTGACCGCTGTGCATTCCCCACGCTCGCCGTGGTGGCCGGGGGTGGGGGTCCCACTCCGTTTGCAACGTCACGGAGCAACCTCGCCGGTCGGAAGCCCGAGAGATGAACGAGAGACACGTGGGACACGAGGAGGCGGCGTTACAGGGGAGGAGGGAGCTGTGGGCTCGAAGGCTGCGTGACGTCACGACGCCGTGAATGTGCGGTGAACCGCCGCCCGTATGCACGTGTGTTTGTGTGTGCGCGTGTGTACCACTTGCCCCTAACGAGGTTACCGCTTACCCCTAACCAGGTTACCGCTTACCTCTAACCAGGTTACCCCTAACCAGGTCACCGGCTTAGCTGATAGCTCCCCAGGGGACAGGGTACTGGGCAGAGGTCGCAACCGGGTACCCGATACCCGGCTACCCGTACCTGGCCGGGTACGGGTAGCCGTTTGCGACCCTGGTGCGGTCGGGTACGGGTTCGGGTAGGCCGTGAGTCACTGGTGAGTCACCGTTTGTCACTCATTTCCCAACGTCTTGTCTCTTCTCACAATTCAAGTTCCTAGAATCAACCCACCCGCGCCTGCAACGTGGCTTCATCCCAGAGGTCGCAATCGGGTACCCGATACCCGTACCCAACCCGTACCCGGCCGGGTACGGGTAGGGTACGGCCGGGTACGGGTACCCGTTTGCGACCCTGGTGCGGCCGGGTACGGGTACGACCCCGTTGTCCCCCAGCCTGCAGCCTCTCCCGTTCCCGCTCCCACGGGAGCGACAACCCTCCTCCTAGGCCACGGGCTTCCCCCTGAATACCGTCTTGGGTGACGTGACGTCACCGTGCCCCCAGGGTCTCCCCACGACGTCGCTCGCCAACTGCGTACGACGCGAGTTGAACTTCTTTCGCGCCCTACCTACCCGGCCGACCGCGCCAATCGGCGGCGCGGGGAACGGACGAGCGACTGAGCGGGTGCACCTAGCCCGGCACGAGCGCGCCGCCAACCTGACGCGGGACGCGGCGCCGCCCCGCAGGAGTGGATCGAGACGCCGCCGGGTGTCGCCCACGATGGGGGCGCCGAGAGACGCCTCCCGGAGCGGCCGCAGGAGGAGGCGCCGTCCCTCTGGACGAGGGGGGGGGCACGAGGGGGGGGCCACGCGGGGGGGGCCACGAGGGGGGGGCCACGCGGGGGGGTGCAAAGCCGAGGAGTTCCCCAGCGTCCCCGCGGGGACCGCCAGCGTCCAAGAGGTGAGGCAGACGACGGCGTCCGTTGTCCATTGGCCGTCTTCTTGATTGGCACGTTGTGTGTGTGTGCGTTGTGTGTGTTCGTGCGTGAGTGTGTGTGTTTGCGTGTCTGTGTGTGCGTGTGTCTGCGTGTCCGTTGTGTGTGTGCGTGCGTGAGTGTGTGTGTTTGCGTGTGTGTGTGCGTGTGTCTGCGTGTGCGTTGTGTGTGTGCGTGCGTGCGTGAGTGTGTGTGTTTGCGTGTCTGTGTGTGCGTGTGTCTGCGTGTGCGTTATGTGTGTGCGTGCGTGCGTGAGTGTGTGTGTTTGCGTGTGTCTGCGTGTGCGTTGTGTGTGTGCGTGCGTGTGTGAGTGTGTGTGTTTGCGTGTCTGTGTGTGCGTGTGTCTGCGTGTGCGTTGTGTGTGTGCGTGCGTGCGTGAGTGTGTGTGTTTGCGTGTGTGTGTGCGTGTGTCTGCGTGTGCGTTGTGTGTGTGCGTGCGTGCGTGAGTGTGTGTGTTTGCGTGTGTGTGTGTGCGTGTGTCTGCGTGTGCGTTGTGTGTGTGCGTGCGTGTGTGAGTGTGTGGGTTTGCGTGTCTGTGTGTGTGCGTGTGTCTGCGTGTGCGTTGTGTGTGTGCGTGCGTGCGTGCGTGTGTGTGTTTGCGTGTGTGAGTGTTTGCGTGTGTGAGTGTTTGCGTGTGTGAGTGAGTGTGTGTGCGTGCGTGTGTGTGTTTGCGTGTCTGTGTGTGCGTTGTGTGTGTGCGTGCGTGAGTGTGTGTGTTTGTGTGTCTGTGTGTGCGTGTGTCTGCGTGTGCGTTGTGTGTCTGCGTGCGTGCGTGAGTGTGTGTGATTGCGTGTGTGTGTGCGTGTGTCTGCGTGTGCGTGCGTGTGTCTGCGTGCGTGTGTGAGTGTGTGTGTTTGCGTTGTCTGTGTGTGCGTGTGTTTGCGTGTGCGTTGTGTGTCTGCGTGCGTGTGAGTGTTTGCGTGTCTGTGTGTGCGTGTGTGTGCGTTGTGTGTGTGCGTGCGTGTGTGTGCGTGTGTCTGCGTGTGCGTTGTGTGTGTGAGTGTTTGCATGTGAGTGTTTGCGTGTGTGAGTGTTTACGTGTGTGAGTGAGTGTGTGTGCGTGCGTGAGTGTGTGTGTTTGCGTGTGTGTGTGCGTGTGTCTGCGTGTGCGTTGTGTGTGTGCGTGCGTGCGTGTGTGTGTTTGCGTGTGTGAGTGTTTGCGTGTGTGAGTGTTTGCGTGTGTGAGTGAGTGTGTGTGCGTGCGTGTGTGTGTTTGCGTGTCTGTGTGTGCGTTGTGTGTGTGCGTGCGTGAGTGTGTGTGTTTGTGTGTCTGTGTGTGCGTGTGTCTGCGTGTGCGTTGTGTGTCTGCGTGCGTGCGTGAGTGTGTGTGTTTGCGTGTCTGTGTGTGCGTGTCTGCGTGTGCGTTGTGTGTGTGCGTGCGTGTGAGTGTTTGCGTGTCTGTGTGTGCGTGTGTGTGCGTTGTGTGTGTGCGTGCGTGTGTGTGCGTGTGTCTGCGTGTGCGTTGTGTGTGTGAGTGTTTGCATGTGAGTGTTTGCGTGTGTGAGTGTTTACGTGTGTGAGTGAGTGTGTGTGCGTGCGTGAGTGTGTGTGTTTGCGTGTCTGTGTGTGCGTGTGTCTGCGTGTGCGTTGTGTTTCTACATGCGTGCGTGCGTGAGTGTGTGTGTTTGCGTGTCTGTGTGTGCGTGTGTCTGCGTGTGCGTTGTGTGTCTGCGTGCGTGCGTGCGTGTCTGTGTGTTTGCGTGTCTGTGTGTGCGTGTGTCTGCGTGTGCGTTGTGTGTCTGCGTGCGTGTGTGTGAGTGTTTGCGTGTGTGAGTGAGTGTGTGTGCGTGTGTGTCTGTGTGTGTGCGTGTGTGTGTATGAGTGAGTGTGTGAGTGAGTGTGTGAATCAGTCGAGCGGCAATATCTTTTCATCGGTTGCGTAACACTATGTGGAAGCTACCTGGCCTGTCGCTCCGCACGAAACTTCAGGTCTTCTCGGCCACAGTCATTCCCTCCCTTGTCTACGCTTGCGAAACGTGACCCCCTAATGGAGCATCTTCGCCGGTTAGAAACATTTAGGCTGGCCTGCCTACAATCCATCCTGGGTTTAACCAGGCTGGATTGTGTGAGGAGCTCACAAATCCTTGAAAGATCTGGGCAAAGTCCCATCGGTGAGCTCCTCCGGCAGGTAAGGCTGCGTTGGCTGCGTCATGTAGCCCGCATGCCCAGCCACCGCATGCCTAAACAGCTTTTGTTCGGCCGGATCGAGGGGGCTAAACGGGCGCGGCACGGGCTAGAGAAGAGATGGAGTGATGTGGTACAGAAGGACGTGGAGCTGAGTGGACTTGCCGATGACCGGTACCAGCGGTGTCAAGTTCGGCCTCTGTGGAGGAGGCTCGTGAAGGACGCTACTGGGCAGTTGGAGGCAGTCACCCTCCAACAACAACGGAGGGCGGAGGAGCGACGCTCACAACAACGAGCGGAGCGCCGGGTGGCTAAAGCACAGCAAGTTGGCACAGTAGGGGCACAGGTGGTGCATCAGCCAGTCATCTCGGTCAGTCGACCCGTGGCACCTGCTGGGTCTGCCCCGTGACCTCCTCAAGGTGCACATGGCCTGGCACAAGCGTCGTGGTGACGTCACCGCCACCTAGTGGCGAATAGCGGTTGTTGTTGTATGAGTGAGTGTGTGTGTGCGTGTGTGTGAGTGATGTGTGTGAGTGAGTGTGTGTGTGAATGAGTGTGTGAGTGAGTGTGAATGTGTGAGTGAGTGTGAGTGTGTGAGTGAGTGTGTGTGTGTGAGTGTGTGAGTGAGTGAGTGTGTGTGTGTGAGTGAGTGTGTGTGTGTGAGTGTGTGAGTGAGTGTGTGCGTGAGTGAGTGTGTGCGTGTGTGTGTGTGTGTGAGTGAGTGGGTGAGTGAGTGTGTGTGTGTGTTTTCAGTCTGTGTGAGTATGTGGGTGAGTCAGTNGAGCGTGAGTGAGTGAGTGTGTGAGTGAGTGTGTGCGTGAGTGAGTGAGTGTGTGCGTGTGTATGAGTGAGTGTGTTTGTGAATGAGTGTGTGAGTGAGTGCGTGAGTGTTTGTGTGAGTGAGTGAGTGTGTGTGTGAGTGTGTTTAAGTGAGTGAGTGTGTGAGTGAGTGTGTGTGTGTGAGTGAGTGTGTGCGTAGTGAGTGAGTGTGTGTGTGTGTGAGTGTGTGTGAGTGTGTGAATGTGTGAGTGAGTGAGTGTGTGAGTGTGTGTGTGAGTGAGTGGGCGAGTGAGTGTGTGTGAGTGTGTGTGAGTGAGTGAGTGAGTGTGTGGTGAGTGTGTGTGTGAGTGAGTGGGTGAGTGAGTGTGTGTGAGTGAGTGTGTGAGTGAGTGTGTGTGTGTGTTGTCAGCTGTGTGAGATGTGCGGTGAGCAGCTAGAAGCCTACTGGGACGAGGACGAGGAAGAGTGGCGGCTGAAGAATGCCACCAGGGAGGACGGCCGGGTGAGTGGCGGTGCCCATTGGTTGACACACACCACACACCACACACACCACACACACCACACACACACACACCACACACACCACACACACCAC
>MU249771.1:132518-134616 GCA_018977245.1 Lethenteron camtschaticum
ACACACACACACAATTACACAACAACAACAATAACCGCCATTCGCCACTAAGTGGCAGTGACGTCACCACGACGCTTGTGCCAGGCCATGTCCACCTTGAGGCCACGTGAAGTGTCGAATGCCCGCTGGCAGGATCACGGGGCAGACCCAGGTGCCACGGGTCGACTGACTGAGATGACTGAGACGAGTGGCTGATGCACCACCTGTGCCCCCTACTGTGCCAACTTGCTGTGCTTTAGCCACCCGGCGCCCTGCTCATTGTTGTGAGCGTCGCTCCTCCGCCCTCCGTTGTTGTTGGAGGGCGACTGCCTCCAACTGCCCAGTAGCGTCCTTCACGAGCATCCTCCACAGAGGCCGATCTTGACACCGCTGGTACCGGTCATCGGCAAGTCCACTCAGCTCGATCGATCAGCCTCCCATTATATCTGTACCAAATGGAAATTCCCCCGGTACAGATATTGAAAGCTTCACGCACTACGTGGTCAAAATAGATGTTAAATAATGTGGGAGCCAGAGGACATCCCTGTCGCACCCCAAGGTGTACAGGGAATGGCTCTGTCTCCCGGCCACGTAGTTTTACCCGGGCCCGCTCACCATCATGAAGGTCCTTAATGATCGTGAGCAGAAGCTCAGGGACTCCGAAAACACGAAGAACAACCCAGAGCCCAGGCCTACTGATGGTACCATAGGCCTTGACCAGGTCAATAAAGCAGAGATGTAGGTTTGGTTGAAATTCCCTATACCTCTGCTGTAGCAGATGGACAGAAAATATGGCATCTGTGCAGGACCGCCCTTTCCTGAAACCGCATTGGGGCTCCGCAAGCCTCTCTTCAGCGTGCCTGGCAAGGCAATATTGAATAATCCTTGCCAGGACCTTTCCCGGCACACTGAGGAGTGAGATGCCCCTGTAGTTGTTACAGTCTGTGCGGTCCCCTTCTTAAAGAGGGGACCACCAGGCATCCTTCCAATCCTGCGGAACCCGTCCAGTAGTCCAGACTGTTGTTATGATGTCATATAGGGCAGTCTGTGCATAAACGCCACCCTCCCTCAGCATTTCGCTTGGGAGATCATCTCTGCCCGGTGCCTTTCCTGGTCTCAGACTCCGGATCGCCTGCAGTACTTCCTCAACAGATGGCACCTCAGCCAGCCACTCACAGGGGGTGACTTCTTTCAATATTTGAGGCACCGCAGCCTCAGCAGGGTCATCCCCACTTTGTGCCATGATGTTTTCCTGGCTGAGGGAGTTCCCCTCCCCCAGGACCTTACATAAAATGCTCAGAAAATCTGCTAACCTGTTCTGAGGGTCAGAGATTGGATCACCGTTTTTTCCCCTAAGGATGGTAATAGGTGTGGTGCTGCAGGTTACTTTTTTGATGGAGTTAAATAGGGATTTGTGATCGCGGGCCACTGAGGCAGACTCCATCTTCTCAGCAACCCACGACCACCACCCATCCTTGCAGCGCCTTACGGTTCTCTGAACCTCCGAGCGAAGGCTGCGGTAAGCCTCCTCATTCTTTGACGTGGGATGCTGTAGCCGATGAGAGTGGGCCTGTCGCTTTTTCTCAACTATCCTGAACACCTCCTCTGTCAGCCAGGGTCTCTGGGGGGTCTGGACCGCGTACCCAAAGCAACCATTGTAGCTGCATGAGTCACAGTCCTAAACCTCGCCCATTTACCCTCGACATCAAGAGGAGTGGGGGACGATGGCAACCCCAGCCGCAAGCGATGATAAAATTCTCGCTTGCAACTTTCATCAGCTAATTCAGACCAGGCCACTTTGGGTTGGAATGGGGTCCAGGGTGTACACCCACCACCGGAGTGGAAGAATGGCAGGCGCATCTTACAGATGCCTAGTCGTTGGTCAGAGGGCAGATCAGCTCCACGGTAGGTCTTGGTGTCAAGGACATGGGCTCGCATCCGCTGGTCTGTCACTATGTAGTCCAGCAGATGTTCTTGCTTGAACCCAGCATGTATCCATGATGTTGTGTGGATGCGCCGATGCCGGAACAGCGTGTTGGTAATTTACAAGCCCATGGTCTGCACAAAAATCTAGGCCTCCTTGAGCTGATCTGGCCCATGCTCTCCAATCACTCCAGAC